>JABFQC010000007.1:0-61252 GCA_022817085.1 Psilanteris sp. ZL-2020
GTACAGACACAACTAAATTGGGAGCTTGAACGTATTTGAGATCAATTTTTAAAAGACGTCGGTTAAAAAATGACTGCGCCGTTTTCTCCTTGGCAGCACTTTTCTCCTTCTTCCTTGACAAGCAAGACAAACGGTATGTAAACGGCATAAAGCCACGATAGCACATTTAATCTGCTCGCGCAAGGCCATCTCTGTGTCAAAGACACAAACGCCACGCTAGCTTTTGATGCACTACGTGTGATACTTTTTTAAAAGCCTTATACAATAAAAATGAACGGAGTAACATACGTTGAACATGTACGAGTAAAGGGTAATGCGAAAGGTATTACTGAAAACTCTCGTTTACGCGGAGTTAGCATTGCAAAGTATGGCACAAAGACTGACTCGCTTGAAAAAAAAGATCGTATCAAACATTTATGGCGGAGGGTTTCGCTCCTCTCCGCGCTGTATTTTGTAATACAATAACAAATGATTTTATGTTTGCGTCTGTTGGATGCGGGAGAGCGAGACGGCGAATGACGAAGAATGAAAAAGAATTAAGAATATGAATAAAGCAACAACGCGAAGAAAAAAAAAGGAAAACGAGAGACCTGGAACTGTATAAACAAGGCTACAAGGGATTATTTATTTGGCCTTTCATTTGCCCGAGCAAACGCGCGTATATCCCGATGTAATTATTTAATAAATAACTCTCCGCGTACGAACACCGAGTGGATTCAAACCGGGTCAATGACACTCGCTATTTGTCCTACTCGGAAAAGTTCGCTTGTTATTGTTCTCGCAAGTCAAATTGTGTCGTATGTCATTGCTACTTTCGGCTTCACGAACCAGGACTAATTACAAACTCGAGATTGGCTCGGTTGCACGTAAATAGTATTTGCAAATCGCGATTCAAATCCCCGTATTATCGTTTCGTTATCAGATTTTCGTATCGTTGATCAATTCTTCGCGAGCATCTGTCGGGATTTTTTCGTTACCAAGAATTTCAACACTGCCATTTTTTAAGTAGAGTTAACCCTTTTCTGATTTATTGCCTGAAAATTGAATGGTAGCCAAAGGTCATTTTTGTAGTTTATTTATTCTTTCTGAATTATTAAAGGACTTGGATTCGAGTATATAACAAGTATGATTCGTCGCAAACGAGTAAAGTAGAAAAGATTGCTATCTTTTTTAATATAGAAATCTAAATTCCAAAAATTAACTCCCTCGACGCTTTAAATAACAAAATTCCGCGGCTTTCCTGATCTGACTCACCAATTTCAAAATGCCCCGTCTAACACCGCACCAAAAATCAGTCCCACCCGCAGACGAAATTGCTCCGAAATCGTCATGTCGCATTGCCATGTATCCACTGACGTAAACCTTTTCAAACATTCATATTTTTAACCCGATCACGACTCTTTCGCGGACGTTGAACTTGCTTCTTGAAATTCTCGAGTGTTGCGAGTAAAGCGCGCGGACTTTGTTTACAGTGCTCCGTATTTACATTGATAATATTTAACCCCGCAAATTATATTCAATGCCCATTATCGATATTTTGATATTAAACACGCAGAAAAAGCGAGGATCAATATATATATAGCCGACACAAAACGTTTGCAAGAATCGTTCGCGTTCCTTTCTATGCTAAACGCCTGGCGACAAAAAAGGGTTAAAAAAGGTAATCTGTAATAATGTTATGTAATAGACCGAAGGCACAAAGCGCAACGAAATTTATACTCTGTGGTTTTGCGTGCATCGAGTGTACTTTATCGATCATCGTCGAACAACTTGCTCGGACGAGCACTTTAAGCAGCTATCGATGTAAGGCCTCGTAGGATCGTCCGTGAATCATACGCAACTCGTTTATATGCAGCCGGTAATGAAATACAGCCGGGAATTTAAAACTATCCATCCTGACAAATATAGGGTGTGTGCCAATAACAACGCGCCCACGTGATGCAAGCGAGCGGGACGTACACGCCGAAAGAGCGAGACGCCGAGGCACATCCTTGTGTGCGTTCGCTACCAAAGCTCGATCCGCTCGCTTTGATACACGCGCGTTTCTAAACGTGAGCGTTATAAATGCCGCACAATTACAGCAACAAAACCGATTGAACGCGCACGATCTCGCCGCAGCCACACGTGCGTTCTTGCACGATGAAATTTCGCTGCAATAATATCGCGGCGAAGCAAAAATACGAGTGATATTTATGTAAATTAGATGCGTGTGTCGTATGTGTGTTGTCTGTGTGTGTGTGTCGCGGATATGGTACCGCGTTAGCGCGACGTGTGCTGCGAGGTGTTATTGGTGTTGCGCCGGAATATTTGCCGAATGGTGTGTCGATACCCATTTTTATATAATGCGCACTTGGAGACCTTTATGGACCAATTTGAGAAATAAAGGCGATGGATTATTAGGCCAATGGTATTAGATGACATTTATGTTTTGTAAACGCAGTCGCGATAGACTGATGTTTGGTATAACGATGGACTCGAGTCGCAGAACTCATTAATTTTATATTATTTGCTTTTTTATGGTATAATAATAATAATAATAATAATAATAATAATAATAATAATAATAACAAATGTTGATCATGTTTTTAGACGACGAGCTCAGTTTGAACGTCTTATTACTTAACCTAAGCCTAAATCTACGTTATTTTTCGATAAATGTCACACATTTATAATCGAGTCACGAGTGCTTATTTATATGATTTTTATGCAGGCAATGTGTTTTGCATAAATCATTTATCGTGCGTTATGGAATAAAATCAAAATTGACGTTTTAATTAACGCGTCGTTTGGGATTCTCGCTGCTGGACGCACGTCACGCAGTCACTATTTACCACATAAACACCGAAAAGATGACTTCGGCAAACACCCCGAATAAACCTGTTAAAAATAGCAGGTGGTACATGATTCACTTATATTAATGCACTCGTTGTCACTTGCATCCACTTTTAATAAGGAATGCAACGCAGCAGGTTCTTGAGATGCAACTGAACGCCATTTACATCATGTTAAACATCGAAATATGCCTGATGCTACACTTAATTTACACTTCGCGCGCTTTAAGTTCTTCTTCAGTGTGCTATTTTTCTAAATATAAAAACTGTTTTTTAAGTGCATACGAATAATTAAATCGATTAAATTATCAAATATGTTTCTAGAATTCGAAATTACATGTTAATTAACAAAAATACAGCTTTTTCGTCAAGGGAAGAAAATTAATATTTCCCTTTGATATATACATACATATTAAATTGAAAAAATTAGATGAAATAATTTTAAATATTATTCACTTACATATAAGTCTTGAAATATAAATAAGATATGTATAGTTTCTAATCTGTAATTGTGTTATTGCACTGTAAAAATACCATCTTGAATGATATATATATATATATATATTTCATTTTTACTTGAAAGCATTCATAAATATACATGAAGCAAATTTTGATATAATTGAATGAAATAGTTTAAAGACAAATAAAGTATAATTGTATGCAGAAGAATCAATCGAACATATGTGTAGCGTTCAACGATAATAATTGCTAAGTTTAAGTAAAAAAAAAAACCACTCAGACTGGGGATTCGAACAAGGGAAGTAACGTATACTACATAACCACACACTTAACCTACCACATTATCGCCGCAATGTCAATTTGGTAATGCAAACTTTAACTATTAGAATCAAATAATAAGGAAAGAATTAATATTTATACAATATAATTATACATATGAATTACAATGACAAATTGTTAAAACAATTTTTTAAAAATTACGAAAATTAAAATTAAGTACATATAATTTTTTATGTATATTACTTATTTTATTTTCTTATATTTTCATTTATGTACAAAAATATACTTCCACCATATGTTAGATATTTTTCGTTTAAGTATATGAGACAATCGTATAAAAAAGTACAATTTTTTTCAGTGCACATACTACTCTTCTAGTATATTTAAATTTTCTGAAAATATTATCGGAATATAGTTTGTTTCTAAACGAAAAATATCGCTTTGCCTCCAGGATTTAACTTTTAAAACAGATTAAAAAAAGACACATATAAATGCGTAAAATAAATAAAGGCAAAATATCTGACTTGTTTATTTATTTTAGCATTATTTGTTTCGTGTATTTACATATTATATTCCATTTCTATTTTATACCAAAATGGTCAAATCTCGCGCAAAAACAATATTATTAATAGATTAAACGAAAGACGAAATACTTAAAACATGAATTACTTAATATATCAAATTATAAACTGATTTACAATCTTACATTCCTTCATTATACTTTCATCATTTTATTCGATGTTATTGTATAACATTTCTTAAACTTGAAATTGTTAAGTTTCTTACCTCCACGTCATCGACGCTATATATATTCACATTAGATTAATTTTCTATAAACACAGTCTAACTTGCTCCGCGATTTCATAATTTCCGAACGAAGTCACTAACATTTATATTTACAATAAGAATTGCACCGGCAACCTCATGGTATCGAATAATTATGAAAATTGAAGTCTAAAAATTGAAATAAAACAAAGCTTACAAAAGCATATTATAACACATCCTAACAACCTAGTTTTAATTTAAAAAAATATTTCAACAAAATTGTAATCATAAAATTATTGTTAGAAATTCACTTTGTAATAACTATTCAGAGATCAAAGGAACAAGAGTTTGAATGAAAATTAGTAATTTCAAATCAAAAACATCAAAGAGAAAGGTTCGAATAATTTAATATAATAAAATATAAAAAAAAGTAATAAATTTTTTTTCTATTTTATGAAGTATTCCCAGCCACGTCTCATTAAATTAAAAGTTTTAATTTCGTGGTTATAAATTATAAATTTGCCAAACCAAATCTCGTGAAACGACCTCTTTATAACTGAACTGATGTTGTGCTAATAGAATAAATTTAAATTTGTTTGATTAGTATAAATAATATACTACAAAATACAGTTGAAATTGTGAAAGTGAAATGCATAATTATGAACTTTAAAAATGTACAGAAAATGTACACCACTAAGAAGCTATAATACTTATTATTATCATAAATATAAGACGAGTAATAATATTATGTTTACATTAAAAATTGTTATGTTTACATTAAAAGTTATTTTGTTGACTTTAAGAATTCTCATGTTTACATCCTTTTTTGCTGTGTTTATATTATACTTTAACTAGAATATGTTAAACTAATTAACATTACTTAAACTGGCATGTTCTGTTTCCTTCATTTAACAATAAAAATTGAAACAATATTTTTCTTTCAGCACTAATTCTAAATGAAAGAAAATAAACCGTTTGGCTGATTTAATTTGAGAAACTACTTTTTACGAAGCATAAATCCGAAAATCGTTTATACCTCAGTAAGAATCTTATTTCAAATTAGCAAATCGTATGGATCATAACAATCATATCACTTAGGTTATACGATAATGAAAATGAACTAAGATAAAATGAAAATGAATTAGATATCTACGGGCTTAATAAATCCGCTCACTTTCTACTCCGGAATACGGAATCATCTACTCAGAACAGACAAGAACCGACGCAGTTGGCAAGCCAAATATCCAGACTAAGAAATATCTATGTTGATGGTACCGGTGCGGTACACTTCTCACTCGCTCCCAACCACCTTTTCGTACAGCAACCTGCCCTCCGCTGAAACTGTGGCTCCAACTTGCTTAGCTATGCTCTTTAATTAGCCATTGTGGTGTGTCCCAGCCACTAGGCGCTCCAGTTACGACTCCGTAATTCGCTATTCTTAGTGAAATTCCCTGGATATTCGAGAGTGCTGTTCTCGTTGACGTACTTCTCGCAAACCCTATCCGAGAAGAAATATCTAATTTAAGCTACTATCACCAATTCCCACCACTGTTCCTTCCTTCAAATTCTATCGAAGTCAGTGCATATCTGATCAATGTTTTTGGTTACAACATAAATGTATTACAACTTGTGGATTGAATCATCCGCGTTGAATTTGAATGTAATGACAATCATAACCATTTTTCTAGGTAGATTTTGTATGTTGTCGGTTATTTTTACAGAATAAGCTGCAATTGTACATGTTAGGAAGAAAAAGATGAATTCCCGATGAAAATTTATAATATCCTGGAATTATTCTAAACCGAATTCAATAACAGTTTACCAAACCAGAAATGTTCACAGGTATGTTTCTTAAACATATCAAAATTTGAACAAGCTTTCGCAAGATTTTTGTCAAAGTACAGTAGTAAAGAGCATATTGCGGGCCATTTGAGCAAGTGCAATCAGAAGTTAAGACAAACTAGTGTTCAAATTCATATGCCGCTGTTATTTACAATGCCCGCGTATGAATTTAGCTTCCTCGTCTTCGTCTTTGCTGGCATACGAACAATGGACCCATTTGCCGCAGTAAATACATATTACTTAGCCTCGGTCGGACTTCGAATATAAATGATTGCTAAATAAACAGACGAATTCAATGAGAGAACAGTTAAAACGCACTGTTGGAATCAACTTTAATTGTTTATACGATTGTTTGGGACATTGTAGTCCGTATTAGCGAAAGAATGGATTATCATAAAATGCGTCATTTTGTTTTTTCGGCTCAGATTGGCGTGCATGAGTAAAAGTGGATAAAGACGTTGCTAAAAATAATACGCTGGACCTAAAGATTTAATTAAATTGTCGTTTATTATTTTACAAACGATTGTTAACTTGTTTCCCTGATTGACTCCTCTGGAATATTATAAACACACAATAGAATATTTTCATCTTAATTAACATTCATTGAAACTACATATTCATATCACACATTTCAACATAATGAATTATATTGTTGCTCTGTAAAGAATAGCAATAGATAATGACTGTGTGGAATAAAATGTGTAGGCTTATCTACTATGTATAATGAAAAAAAAATGATGCCACATTTTGCGTCAAAACATTTTAATTTAAATCCTTGATATACATTCTCCTTCTTGAATAATAGATGTTTAATATTTAACACCTACAATCCGCGGAAAAATAAGGACATTATTCATAAAGTGATTTATTACGGAATTACTTTTTGCGAGAGCTTTTTAAATCTTTTTCACAACACGTATACAAAGAAATAATTCATCATCTAAGCTAACAGACTTTCATCAAGTTCTTCCAATTATAATTCAGATAAATAAAACTAAATAGACGAAACTCTGGAACAAAATATAACATAAAAGTTTAATAATAACAAATCACAATCTTGTTTCCAAATAATGTTCAAGAATTTTCGTTTATAACATAATTGAAACGCATTTATCACGTTTGTTGTAATCATTAAGCATATAATAATTTCAATAGATTTTCAAGTTTGAAATTTATATATTGCGTTTACTATAAAGTATATGAACAATATTCAACTAGATGCTGAATATATTGATTAAATTCATTATTGGAAAATAATAAATTATAATTATAATAACAGTACATAAATTTAAAATCGAATTAGAGCTATATAATTATATAATTATATATATGAAAGTATATAATTCTAGTTAAAAAGCAAATTACACATTTTTTTAAAACTTAGTCTGAGAATAATTAAGTTTTATTAATTCAAGATGTTTCCTATCTTCTGATAATTCTATAAGGAAATTTCTTCCATAAACTTTGAAAGAACAATGTATGGTTCTTTCATTACATAATATATTTAGACAAAGAAATAACAATATATATTTAAAACAAATATGTTTCAACATATATATTAACAGATTTTTAAGGTACGGTAACCTATCTATATGACGACCATTGCCACCTTTGCTGAACTACTTTTTTTACAGTATCGTCGTAGCTCGACTTGCATAATCAAATTTCAAATAGAATCCCATGTTTTAATGATACATGGAACTACACTTCAATCAGGTTAAGAACATTTCGAGTGCCCGATCGTGTTGCCGGATCTTAACCACATATACTCATAGCCAATCAATCAGGTCTTGAACAGATATATTGACCTGCAACCCTATGTAAGCAAAATATCCGCAAAACATCAGGGCTTTACTTGAGAGTTCCTGATACGGTCCTCTAATGGATTGGATGAGGTAACATTTAAGAGGGCATGACAGACTTATTAGGACAGATCTTAATCTGGGTCACATCACTGACATGGCACGCCCGATTTAATTTCTACTCGGTATGTTTTAAAACAACTATTCTATCTATTTTCCTCTTTACATGTTTAATGTCTCACGTGCTATATATATAGTTATTCTATTGCAATTAATAATAAAAATATCAGCCAATTGATGGAAAAAAGAAGAAAAAAAAAATTAGCATTTACAGTGGATTACCGTCAATAAATGAACACTATCCAATAGATCTGACCAGATCCAGCCGATAATCGCTGGTCGTAAAAACAAAGTCCTCAACTATTATGGTTAAAAGCAGTAATCTTTAGCGAATCTTTCGGAAATCGCCGCCAACTAATCAGCTACAAATGAAGCGATTAAAAGTGGGTCGGCATAAATTTGGCGCGCGCGGTAATTGTTTTTGTAACAAATTAGCTCCCGAGGTAGAGACAAGTGATAAATGTAACAGGTGAGGTGATCGATCAAGGACCGACGTGAATAATGAAGCCCGCCGATTGACATAATTGAAACGTATCAAGGATGCATTCGATTGTCTGTGACAAAAGCTAATTATTTAGCTGCAATTATACAGACAATCGGACCATGAAATAAGGGTTTGACCGTCAAAGGGTCAGTTCTCTTTATCCGCGTCCTCCCACCTGACGAGCACTTTTGCTTTTGCCCGTCCAGCCATATTGATTCCTTGTTCGAGGTAGCGAGAAACAACCCACTAACCGCCACGCCATTAACTGTAATGCGATGCTTTCTTACGCGATAGAAGCGGTAATCTCGACGCCATTAAACCTGCGACTTTATGCTCGTACGTTGCAACGCGTGCGCATCAGGTTCTCTTCTTTAACGCGCAACGCTCCGCACTAAGAACGAAGAGCAAAGAACAAACCGTAAACCGCGTACTTACGAACGGAACGACTGGCCGCGGTCAATTTGCCTGGCGTGGCTTTTCTTGCAATTAACATTGTCGTTGCTCTGCGGTTTCATTTGCCAGATGAAATACGACGCGGACGCCGCATCCTGTGCTCGTATCTGGTCATTTGTATTGATATATCTTATTGATAGTTAACATCTGACGGCCGTAAGTGCGCTTCTTAATGGAGAATTAAGTTAGAATTGGAATTTGGTTTTATCAGCCGGTACACCTTTTTATGGCGTTATGACAGCGATTATTGGGTTTTGTCGCTAATTAGGGGATGTGTTCATTGTTCGATAAATAAGGGTCGAGTCGTTGAGCTGAATTTACGCGATGTCGGGTTGGCAAACATATTATATTGATTTTGCCGAGGAAGAGAGCTTTGGTCCTTGTTGCGGGCATTTTTTATTTCAAAGCAAATATTTTAATTAAACATTTTAGCATGTAAAATTTAATAACGCTATTTACGGAGGCAAACGGACGACAAGGGTGTCGCTAATTAACTCTTTAGTTAACATTTGTTTTCGGTTTGAGCGCATTATTATTATCATAATGTATCCTTTTTGAAACGGCAAAAGAAGCGGATTTTTGCAGCGCAAACAGACTCTGGCGCGGAGGAAACGTCTGTCAGGGTTTAATTAAAAATGGCCTGCAACTGTTTCGCGATTCGAGAGTTGATGGCAGACGAATGTTGAAGTTTTCAATCAAATTAGAATTACATCGCTATCAGATGAATCAAATTTGGATTCGGCGTGAGGCAGTTGCAAAGGGCCGCTCGGTCGGCGTTTTGAAATCCGGAAAATAGTTTTAATTATTGTAATGGTTTGATTATAAAGTAGAAACGCAATATCGCTCGCAGGAAACTGAAGGCGAATTCCTGATCGAACCACGAGTACAAATCTATGATACGTAATCTTCTATTCCACATAAGAGACGCATAAAAATTCCGAGCACAAGCTTGAGATATACCACGATATAAGTTATTCAAGAAATTCCTTGGTAACGAGACCAATTGAAATATAAAATGTAATATTGCAACTGCGCCCGAGGCAGCAGTTAGCGATAAGCTCAATTCAGTATACTATAATTATACCAAGTGATTTGTTGTGTTACTCATAAATGCGTCATAATTTCAATGCGCATCTAAACATTTATTGCCCGCCGCGTTGCGCCGCGGCTCGGCGTTTGTTCCTAAAACGAAAACGCGCCAGATGTCAGCGACCAACGACGGAACCGTTAGCGCGCCAGTCCAATTTGTATGGTGTCGTTTTGCGCTCGAAAAAGCATAAAATAATTGTTAAATAACCAATAAAGCGCCGGAGTAATTGGACGATCCGAAAGCGAGCGCGCTTCTAATTCGATAAGGTATAACTACGTAACGCGTAACAAATGCGCCGCGCTCCCGAGAAAAGATTAAACTTTGACAGATCACTTGACCGCGAGCGTAACATCGGAATATTTATCTCGGGCGCGCGGAGAATCTTCAAATATTAGCGCATAACCTGCAGTATATAATCCGCAAAGCGGAGCTTGCATGTTAATTCGCGCGCAAATTGAATGCATTCAATTCCAAATGGGGAATTAAATTTCGCGACGCGAAAAATATAACGGATCGCGAATGAAGCGCGCGCGCGCTCGCCAACTTATTTGTTTTCATTGCGGCCAATTTTTATAATGGAGTTACTTTCGCGTATAATCACGCTTCTGGTTTTTTGGCGCCGCTCGACGCCGCGAAGCACGACGCCGAAACGCGTTTACACGGCAGACGCGGGATTGTTTCTGTTATATTCAATTTTTATGATGAATTTTTACTCATATATATTTGAGTCATTTTTGCGTTACATCGCGACTCGATTGGTTTTCTCTGAAGCTTTTCAAAGTAGCGGGCGATCGATATTCTATGAACGTGGGAAGCTTCCTGAAAGCCAGACGTCTCCCTTTACGCAGGCTAATAGGATGCCCGCAAACATCTTCTTTTCTCTTTACAGTTCGTCAATGATTCGCGCATATACGAACGCGAATTCAGCAAGGCTTTATGCAAAAATAATGCCCTTGTGTTCACCTTGCGCAAAACCGTACGTGCATTTTTACGATGATATATATATTTCGTGAGGCACGCAGACGTTTTCACTTAACGTCGACGGAAATTCGAATCCTTGAGTATATTTAATAAATATAGGTCTCGCTATGTATAGATATCTTACATAGTGATCTCTTTATAAAATTCTGCGTATAAGAATTCTTTTTCGAGTCTCTTCGAACGCGCAGCGATCCGGGTGTTGAAGGTGGTATTTGATAACTTTTTTTCAACATTTACCTCACATTCCACAGCGCTGCCACTTTCGGGCTACAGCCGCTTAATTTCCTGTGCAGAATTCTCATAATTGTTATGTGATTTCCTCCGAAATACGGCGGATGCTGCATTTCAGGACGGTTACCAAAGTGGCAGATCAAGTAGTCGAGGAAATTTAGTAACACGGAATACGCCAAAATCAAATTCTCGCATCCTTCTTGCCTTTTTCCACCCTCGCAAACGGGCGAAAACATTTCACCGCGAAGTTTGTGAGTTTCGCGATACGCGCGTTTATAAAATTGGTTAAATGAATGTATTTTGCGAAAGGAGGGTTGCCACAGATTTAAGGGCTCTTACCAATTTGTAACTCTAAACACTACGACGGGCGCAAGCAGTCAAACTGTCGTACCCATTCAGATCCATACATAATATATTTTACGTGCATACGTATACATATTCGCACGGGTTCCGGGCTGCGGGGACGCAAACACACCTTTCTCTCAAATTGCCGTCTTTATTATGAAGATTCGTTGGCGATACGCGCAATACCATTATGCCCGTATATTGGTTCCGTTCATTCGACTCCAAACGGCGCACAGTCGCACCCTCTTATATAGCTAACTTCCAATACAACACTTCTTAATAAATGTATAATGAAACAATCTTGATATTAGAAAGTTTACGTGGGACTGTCCATATAGAGATTTTCTGTGAAACTCGGAAACGATACGCGCCCGCTTGCAAAAAGATATAACTGAAACACGCAACCATTTTCTATAGATGTTTACGTACCACGAGTCAATGAGCATCTTTAATCCGCGCATAGTCCCGCGCGCCGCCATTATCGTATTTGCATACGCGCGTATCTCGACGTTATGCCGGCCGCGCTATGTTGCGCTACTTCGCGCTAAAAACTGCAACGACGGCGGAGCGCGCGAGATAAGAATCGTCGTTTACGATCGACGAAACGCCGTTTCTTTTCGCAATGAGCGAATATTTACTTGAACTGAATAATTATTTCACAAATAAACCATAATAGCCGTTATAAACGCTTCGCAGTGCTCGTATCTCGAACAAACGATCTCTGTATTTTTCGTCACTTGGCACCAAGCATTGCGGCTTTTTAGATGTTTATGCGGTTCCGAGGCTTTTATAAAATCCGCTTGATTGTACCGGTTTTCTGAAAGATATACGCGCCTGATCTGCAGATTGAGTGCAAAAAACGTCGCGTCGCCAGCCGCGTCAAAAACGGATTAAGGTTAGAAATAAATTTGACAGCGCAAATAAAGCCGGCGTTTTTGTTGGCTTCGCGCGCGAATACGCGTTATTTCCGCGACGCGTTCCGCGCGCGCCATCTAATGCGAACAAACGCGCAGCTTATAAACAGCCGGGGACGTAATTTACGAAGCGCAAAGTACGAGTTACCGCGCGTATAATGAAATCAAACGTAATATTTAAATATCACGTTACTTCAATGAAACAGATATACCTCGCGAAAATTTGCATCATAACGGTTCTTGCCGAGCTTGTGTGCGTGTTTATATTTTAGATGCAATCAGACGTGGGATACCGATGCGCTTTTAGCGAATCTCTTTGTTGGCATTCGCGCGCGTATGGTTCAACCGCCGCGGTATTTATTATAACAACCAAACCGCAACACGCGTCTCGACACTCGACGACGCAAAAATGAACACGCGTTGGTACCACCCGCGCCAATTCGCCGGACAAAAAGGTCCTCGGAAAAAAAAGAAAAAACAAAAACGGAAAAAAGAGGTCCCATCCAAGAGTCACTGCGCCATTTTTCGACTTGACAATCCGGAAAAGTAATTTTCATTAATGGATTTTCAATACTGCCGTTTTTGATCCGCCAAGCTCGACTTTCAAAAAGCCAAGCCAACACTTGGTACAATAATGTATTTAAAATAATGGAGTTTGACTTTAAATGTAACAATGAACGTGACAAATGGATTGACGGTGCGCGCTGTGGAACGGGCGACAATGTTTTGCGTCGCGCAAACGTTTTGAATGTTGAAAATGCAAATTCGATGGCTACGCGAATACTTGAAAAATGCACACACCGTCGAGCAGTGTGCCCGGCATGAAAAACTAGCTGCCGGCAATTATCATGCACGTAGTGCCGTTTACATACGTACGGGGATTCGCCGACGCGGTATATCGGCGCATAAACCGTGATAATAATATAACGCGGAGCGATGCGCATTTCGCATACACAAAAGTCTGCCGCGCGTTGTCTATCGGCCCGCCTCGCTTTTTTGCGGCATCGCGTATTCGCTTTCTGCCGCCGTCGCGGGCGCCGACTGACGGACTCGTCGAATCCGATTGTTTTACTTACGTCGTGCGATTCCGCGTAACGGGTTTTACTTTCAAGGTCGGCTCGTTTGTCGAGCGCGCTCGCTCGGGTATTCCGCGTCGTCCGCCATTTTTCATATCCGTTATATTTTATCGTTTCGCCCCTCGCAGCGAACGCCAAACGAAAAATGGTTTGAATATACGTCACGAGATAACGATGCGAGGTCCTAATTGTTAGTTCATTTTTGTTGCCGATGCGATTACTTTCGCGTGATTTCAGTTGCAAGATTTGTTTTACGATTACTGCTCTAGCATTATAAAATACAATTGGAATTCGATGGAATTAAACATTCTCCGCTGACGTTCGTTATTTCGTGGATATATTTTTGTTAATGTGCTTTATGCATTATGATTCGTGTTTCGGTGCTCGTAATATTATATTAGACCCCGCGGATTTATTTGAATATGTAATTTGGATCCAATTTTGCGTATAATTTATATTTTATTTTAAGCTTCCGATACGGTAAATGACGCCGAATCGTATGTCGTGATTTTTTTCTAATTTTACTTTTTGCGCTATATTTGCTTTATTATCGCATTTGAGAACTTTTTTACTTCGATTGTAACTAAATTTTGATGTTACATAATTTGCTTTCCTCGTATCTAAGGAAAGCTAATCGAAATTGTTGTTATCATAGTTTTATATCATACATTATTACCTTTTTATTAAGACAAATAACTGAGAGAACCTAAAGCGGTCTTATATGATGTCGTAAACTATATAATTTACCAACCGTTTTTTAACGTTATTATGTTATATTATGTTTATTAACTTAGTATTTTTCTTAAATTATATTTTCATAATATCATAGACTTATTCTTAAGTATTCAGTAAAATGTAAATCAAATTATGTTATGTATCACAATTTTACAAAATATTAATATAACAAATATTATGATTGTATATAAAATCTTAGTGTACATCGAATGCAAAAACAAATTATACATTTTAACTGAAAAATAATTGTTAATATTATATAGTTGTTAACAATACAATTGAAAGAAAAATTAATTTTAATTAACTCAATTTTTTTTTCATCCACAGCAAGACAAATTTGGACCACGGTTCTTCATTTTGTAATACTCCGTGTTATGCTGTATTCGCAGAAAAAATCAATTCCAGTATAAGAATGGTATTTCTGATCAAGAAGGACTGAATTGATTAATAATTTGACGAGCCAAAATTATATATATCAATCTTATGTCCATGAAAGATTTGTATTATCATACATATATAATTATCTGAAAATAAATATATATAAAATAACGTAAATAACAATAACCTTATTCAATTAAAGTAATAAACATCATGTACGTGAGAATAAAATATTTTTGTTCAAGAAAATAAATTGCACTTCCTTTAATACGAATAATGCTTTTTCGTACATATCAGTTTTCTCCGATAGAAAACTTCGTAAATACTATATTGATGTATCCAAAATTTAATGGTACAGAATTTCTTTTATTCGAAAAGTTCAAATCCTCTGAATGTGATCCCGAGTTGCCAATTAGAACGTATAACTTGAAGACTACTTAAATATTTTATTTTTACAAAAAACAAACATAAAAGTATAAATACAATTGTTTAAAAAATATTAAGACGTTTCACTTTCGTTACCCTCTATTTAATGACCATCTTGAAACGTTGATAGTTGCGGCTAATTGATTGTTATTATTTTTAATACACTTTAAGCCACAATAACGTTTCCACGATACAATTGTAAATCGTGTTTTACAATTAGCCATAAACCGTCATTTAAGCTATTTAATTGCTTATTTTGCGGAAATGTGTAAAATCGCGTATATAATTATAACACAGCTACTTGAAGTAACATAAACACAAAACATTTACGTGCGTCAGTCTGGTCGGAATAATTTACCGGCTGCAACGCTTGTGCAACGAGTCCACAATTTTTCTTAATAAATTATCGCGAATTCAAATTAAACGCACATTAATTGCAATTTTCGTGAACATTATCATTATAATAATTCATTTCGCCGCTTCGTGCTTGAGTACAAACACTTTCTCCTTCGTTTCATCTTTGCAATGCGCAATTTATTGTTTCCGAAGGAATTGTACGTGCTTTCGGTGCGATGTTAATAATAAACCTCGTTTATTGAAAATAATAAAAAGAAATAGCTATCGAGTTTACTTACATCGGCTTTGCCGTAGTTATTCCACACGTGCCCCAAGTGTAACGACTGTGTCTATATCTGGGTTCGAACTGAAAAACACCCAGCGACAAAAAGGCTGACACACATTGCATTAATTATTTTCGAAACATCCATTTGATGATAACTTGAGTGCGAAACAGCAACAAAACAGCGTGTATCATTAACTTAATAATTTTTCATGGCGCGAGCTCTTGTTAACGATAACTCCATTGAGTCGACTGAAACTCAAAAGTCTATACACATAGTCTATTAATCAACGCGCGTAATTGTAGGAATTCAGCAACGTTTGTCACGAAATCCATGAATTAATAAACAAGAAACGTGTATGTTAATTTGTGAACATCTTTTAATGATTTATTCGTGTCGAGATTATAATAAATGTCATTTATACGAAGCGATGGAGCAAGCCACCATATTCGGACAGAGCACCCATTTACGTGTATAATTAATTTATTCCAAACAGAAGAAAAACAAAATTTTGACACGCGCGTTTAGAATCGGACAATACCCATTTTATTTGCACGCCAGAACACGTTCAGAAGAAGTTCTTGGATTTCCCGAAAATTGTGGTTATGGGATACGAATTTTGATGAAATTCTGCAGCGCACCCTACCATAATAAAAAATGTACCAGTTTCGTTTGGCGAATGTATATATGCGAGCAAATAAATAACTCTGTTAGCAACAGGGACAAAAAGCCAGCGGTTTAATTAATCTCCGCTCGTAAACGCTCAATAGAAAATTTATAGACGCTTTTGTAACTAGTTTTTTATTCACTAACCAGCAAACGATCCCGTAATCCCCACCAGACCGTCACGCGTTATGCAATTTCTGTCACACCGAATTATGAAAATACTTTTACTCCGTTCGCTAGATCCCAAGGAAACGCACGCTAAATACATTATTTATCAACTTTTAATACCAATTTCATTCCGACTCGATTCGCGTCTAATTTCATACACCAGTCGTGACATAAATTCTATCGTCCCACATTGCAGCATCACAAATTGTCATATCCGTCAACTGATTCGCACAACGCTATTTCTATATAAATATACCCCATTTACGTGGCTCTTATACATCCTGCGTCGCGGCTTATAACCTTGTACAAAAGCGATATTTGTTGTAAATCTTGCTCGCACGTTGAATTATTTATCAACGCGCAACCGTATCGATTTATTTATACGAATATTTCAGGCCTTTTATCGAGCGTCGTAACTTTGACGTTGATGTTGAGTATTCCTGAGAAAAAGAGATGAATTTATCACGCAGGAAAAGTATGTTCGTGCGCGAAATTGGGTCATACGACTAAGTAATAATCGCTCAAAGTCGGAAAGCATACGATGTCGGTGAATTTGCGAACCGCTCGATAGGTACTTTCCTACGGGTACTCAAGTCGCTCAACTCTTAACAGTATGTACCCAAGTTAAATTGTGTTTCATGCGCTGACGTTATGCGAAGGCCGTTACTATTATTTCCGGGTCCGGCGTATCGCAAATTTAATTATTTACTCAACGTGCGAATTTTCCAATCGATTAGAATTGAATACAGGATTCGTTGCATTTGTAACTCGTCTTAGAAATACTGGAGATGTTTTATTCCGAATTTGTATGACCACTGAAATTCAATGGTAAAATTTTCACTTTCTTTGACATTTTAAAATTTGATGATTTTTAGTTTATTTCATTTGATTTAAGATTAATTTCTTTCTATAATTAGCTTAATTGAAACAAGTTTTTATTTTATTTAATTCTTTTTCTCAATATTTTACAACATATTTTGAAATTAATTTCGTCTATTTTATCAAATATATAATTTTTTATCAATTGTAATATACAAGATTTTATAAATAGAAATATAATCTTTGAAACATTATAGAAAATTCATAGATTTATAATATTGAGTTTGACAGAAAATAGTTATTATGTTTTATTAATAATCTTTAATCTAATATTATGCAGTGTGAATAATTATAAAATAACGCTTGATCCATGAAATCGTAAACATATCTCTATAAATTGTTCTTTAATTAACGACATCCTGATAAATAACATCATTGTGTTATTAATTTATAATAATTTAAATGATTAATAACGAATATTAATATTCGACAGAGCATCATTGAAATCACATATAAATCCAATAGTTGACCTAATTCTATACACGTACCTTAATTTCGAATTATTAGCAACTGTGTATTACACACCTTCGTTAATAGAAGTTAACCATCCACATCAACAAAGCACATTCGCTACCAATAAATTGTTACAAAATATAAGTGTCTCATATTGAATTATTGGAATTGAATTTGTCTACTTCTTCGTTAGAGTCGATTAAGTTAGACACTCTCAACGGACATCGGATTTATTGAGCTCTTATAATATATTCACAGCATTTACATATATTCATAGTGTGCAGGTGTCAAGGTTAGTAGGTTCAAAAATCGGCTATTAATGAACCTGAAATAGTAAGTCGCATTGCAATATATAATCTCACATATCAGTCATGTCATACAAGGAAACTGCATTATTATGCATTCAAGTATTATGTCTACATTTGATTACATCCCTAACAGGTTGAAAATATGATTTTAAGAGGTCACGAAATGAGATTCCGATTTTAACTTGAAACTTTAAATTGAACAAAAATTGGATGTCTGACTTGTCTATATAAATAGATGGAGATGTAAACTACCCGTTCCAACAAGGTAAGCATAAAATTTTAATCAAAAGCGTTCAGTTGTAATATATATGACTCTTATACTTTCTTTTGAATGTTATGGATACTTTTCGAGGGACCATTTGTCATTTGAAGTGTTTCAATTGCGCAAACCCAAGCAGTATTTCCGCCAATAAAAGCTCCACATCCTCAAATCCTAAATCAAGAGTCTTTAATTGCACAATTAATCCCCGGCCGCCCACTTCTCTGACACCTTGCCTAATCACGACGAACACCAGCATAAATATTATCACCCGGCATATTTATTCAAATGCATTTAATTTTTGCAACCGGGCCGTTGGATTTCATAGCAGCGTGCCTCGCCAACTTGCCGAGAATTTTAATGTTTTTAAGCTCAAAGCTGGCAGCGACACAGAAAGTTAATGGAATTTCATGAAGCGTAAGGAGACAGTACGGCGAAAATACTCCAAGCTAGAGCGATCTTATTCCAGCCGTACTGCATTTCTTTCTTCCGCTCATCCCTTTTTTGTCCTCTTCCTTCATTCTTCTCCGAGAGGTCTTGATCCTTAACACCCCTCGTGCTCAAAACTTTCGCCGCCGCGTTCACTTTTGTTACTTCCAAGGAGCGAATATGGTCTTGGAAATTCACGCATCCCACCAGCCGCCACCCGCGCGGCATAAATCGCCCTTTCCGAGACCTTCAGATATATCTGAGAACGTCACCTGACGTTTACCTTGCAGTGACTGATGTTGGATTTGTCCAGGAAGGGTTGGTCCTCGCGTATGTTACCTGGATCTTTTGTGCCGCGCATGGGATTTATGGCTCTTTGCGATGAAGAAGTACGCTTTATTTGACTCTAATCTTGGATCATTAATGTACATCGCGGATCTTTGTGCCCAAGTACTTCTTGAAAAAAGGATGAATGTTCATAAATCACTGAATGCATCGCATTGAAAGATATTTGGCGAGATATTATTGTGCCGGAAAGCTTCGTGTTATTCTTTTTCTCGGCGCTATGCGCGCCACTTATTTCAAGTTTTGAGACTTACCCCAACTTTTTATGGCTGTGCCCGAGCGCGCATAAGTTTCGAAAAAATCATAATCTCAAATCGTTGATCTCAGTTCGTCGACAAAAGTCACGTAACCCCGGACATTTCGCATGATTAAATAGTTCTTTTATTCGGAACGAAGTAGGATCTACAAAAGATACCGTTTCGCGAAACGTAATATCACGGAAATCAAATGGGCGTAATAATTGTGTGTGCGTTTTCGCAATGAATCAAAAAGCCGAAACCGCTCTCTCGTGCAACCTTTGGATTGAAGCCAATCCGATGCCTGCGAATCATAAACGTCATTCTTCGGATAACGGAATTTTCACTAAATTCTGAGGCTCTCTCCAGCAGAAGATAATTCGGATTCAAATTAACATTAACAGCGACTGTTTTGCATGGCGTCTTCAAAACATGATCCACTCCAAGTCTCAACCCTTCAAGATACTCTTGCAAATTTTAATACTTGGAATATTTTGAATCCACTCTGACTTTTCGAGTGCTTTCGATATCAAATGTGAATTTTCAACATGAGATTCGCCAACCCTCCTCCTACAATTTAGTCACTAGTTGCTTTCGATATTGTGCATTAAAACGCGACTTGAATGCAAATTAATAATAATTGCCAACTAATTCGAACGGCGATTAATTTGAAGCGCGCGTGCATATTCTTCAGTTCTCGGTGTTTCAAAAGCGCACGATACCCGACCGCGCAATCTTAAGCCTTTGACAATCATAGATCGAAGTGCAATTGAGATCAAAATTAACATCAAGGACGGCAAATTTGCATGGTCTTCTGAAAACATGATCCTTTTAAACCCGCCACCCTCGAGTTGCGTTTAGCAATTTCGTACTTGATACTTTTGATCTTGGCCCCTTCCCGGCTGCCTTCAATATCGCCATCCAAGAACAACGTAAAAGTACACTCCAAATCCCGGACTCTCCAAGTCCCCCAAGTTAAGCTAATAACCGCAAGATTAAAGCACCTTTGTTAGTCAACAATGGCGGAAGCATATTAAACAATCGAGGCCGCGTATCCCTCGACTTGCCTCAAAGTGGCCGTACGCGCGCCGAATAATAGACAGTGGCGGGTTTTCGTTTTCATTAGTGGCTATAGGGGCACCTGCAAGACGATGCTCCGGATAGTAGGAATCGCGTCCGTCACCGCGGACACGTTACAAACGATGTCCAGCGAATGGATAGTGCTCCCACAAGTGCGCTTTCGCATACCATGAACTCGTGCTATCGAGCCGAGCACGAAGCTAAAAAGACGAGGACGAACGAGAGAAGGACCGGACGAAAAGGATCTGGCGCACCGACGGAGACGGAGCAACAAGAGTTCCTTGGAAGAGGAGTACGATAGCGAGGAAGGTAGTCGAGAGATAAGTGTACAATGGCAAGGAAGCTCAGGCTCTCGTTCGTTGATAAGATCGGGTTGGTCATTACGAGTGTCTCACAGCGGGGGACACTGCCTGGACATGTCGGGTCTCGATTCTCATCCAGCGCGCTTTTATTCCCTTCACCTTATTCCTATTCGAGGTCCCGTCCCTCTTTAGGATTCGCATTTTTTTGCACCGCGTATCAAAACGAAATAAATATGAGAACACGACGCCTTGCGAAATAATAAGCGGAAGAAGAGAAAAGGATCAGATGCTTCGGCCCGGGGACACGACGATTGAACTGACGATTATTGAGGTTCCGATTTTATTGCTGCTCTTGGGCCCGTTTATAAATCATCCGCCGGGGACAATTACTTTCTATCGCACGGTCGAATCTAGTGAAAGATTCGGCTGGGTAATCCCACAATAGGCTCGTTGCAACCCGTCCGCAATTTAAAGTAACGTATAGCAATCGCCTACGTAAACCGAGACTTAAATGCCTTTCGGTGCTCTTGAATTGAAGAAACGCCTCGTGTTTTTGTGCTCCCTCAAACGTGCCCTTTCTGTATATCTTTCTTTCTTCTCGGTCTCTCCGGCTCCTTCGCTTTCTGCAGTCGTAACGATAATATAGTGGATTAATGCCGAGCAATGAATGTCTCTTAAATGTGTTTTTTCGTCGCGGGGACGAAATAGCTCGTCCCAAAATGAAACAACGCCCGGGAAAAACGTGACAGAGGGCCCACCGATTGCCAGAAAAAGTGAAATAAGCGAGGTCTATTTTGGATGCGACGTAACGGTGTCGTCGCGGACGTGAAAAATTAGAAGATGCGGCAAAAACTGGATTCTCCATTTGGGCCAAATCCTGGTACAATCCTGATATATATTTTATAGGCATTACCGAAGACGGTACCGCTTACTCGGAGTAATCTGTGAAAGAACTGGATTTATAAAGTGCGAAGAAAGACTGAGGGATATAAGAAAAGAGAGAGTGAGATGGAAAAAAGGCCGAGGATAAGGAGCAAAGGAAATGAAACGTCTCGGCGCAGGTGAGAACGTTTAATACTGCAATTTGATCAATTTCTTTATATATTTTTTGTTTGTTTGTATTTGTTCGATTTTTTCGTTTCAGCTTCGTTCGGATAGAAATAGTATGAAATATTGAGAACTTATTATTTGATGTAGTGTCTAATCTTTCCTCTTTATATCTATACTTTTGTAAAAAAATGAATTTATATCAGAAACTGAATTATATTTGTGGAAAACGAATATATATTTGTAAACAGAAAGTAAAATAAATCTTTTTATACAGATATATCATATTACGAGGGATATAATTTTTTTACATATATTTATTATATATAAATTTAATATAATATATTTGAACATATTACACTATCTATAATGCGTTTTATCTTATAGAGTTTTTATAAGTAAAATAATAAAATAATTGTTATACACCAAACTATATATTTTAACAAAACCTATTTAATGTTTCTATTTCTTTCAATTCTATAAATTTACATAATATAGTACATAAAGAAAAATAGCTTTTGTGTTAATCCGAGTCAAATAAAATATTTGTTCACATTTTATATCATTCAAAATGTTCATTTTGCAATACGAGCTCATTTTTTATTATTCAAAAATATTAGTAATATTTTGTATCTTTTATTTAAAAATAATCAATAACGAAAGAAATTTAACCCTGGATTTATGTATTATAATTATTATTACAATTTGGTAAAACTATCGACCAGTTTATAATCCGCTAAATTCAAAGCGTAATTCACACGTGAAAAGGTAAATTAAGTTATATTAGGCGTTAATTATTGGATATTAATCATTTAATTATCAGATTACCGCATTAAAAATGAAAAACAAACATCGTACACTCGAAGAACTGATTACATATTACAAATTCTCATATTACATCCCTAATACCCCGTTTCACGCGTCTAAATATGCCCTGTAGTTTTTCATTCGCCAATATAATCAATTTTATATCTTCATTCTTCAATCTCCGGTGCATTAACTGTTTCGTAATCTATATTACCTTGAATTCCTCTCCATTCATTCAACCTGTTCGTTTCATTATTTCCGTATGATCATCTTAATTTGAATATTGCACCTTAACAATCATTATTTGCAGGTTGCCTGGCGCAGTGGACAAAGATAGCTCAATAGAATGGACAAAGAGGATAAAACAAATAAGAAAATGAAACGCCTTGGTGCAGGTGAGAACGTTTACACGACGAACGAATCGTACAAGTGGTACTGCTGCATCACGAAGGTCGATATCCCAGTCACCATGACGCGTCTAATACTCCTTTGTCCTGGCCAAAGCACAAGTCGTTTTCTGCAGCCGAACTATTGTGCTCCGCGGCGAGCACAAAAAGCCGGCCGATTATTAAAAATGTGCTCTTCTTAGGCGCGGCCATGACGCGGCCTTGATATCACGAATTATGAACTTGTAATGGCGGAACGACGCGCACCGTCGACGGGGCTTTTACATTTTTTCAAGGATACTCGTTAATTACGGATCCGAGCACAGTTTCACGTGATACAAAATGTAAATTACTTCACGATTCACGCCCATCGTTCGAGTCGCAGCGTCGCTTCTTGCGAACAAGTACCCGGAACGCAACTCGAAATCAATCGATTCATAATGTTTCGGGGCGTCGACGAAATTGCAGATAAAAATCAGCTTTGGGCTGATATTCGCGAAACAATGACCGGCTTGGTGAATGGCGCAATCGTTGCGCAATGATTCGCGCACGGCAATTAGGGGTATGGCGTGGTCGCCGCATCGCTCAGTCAGGGTTAACGGCCCAGATCTCGCGTCTTCGTTTTAATCTATTAGACGATATTATGGCGCGTTAATAATTCATGATAAACAGGAAGCTGCGACTATGAATTTAAATTAAAGATTTCGCCGCGCGGCATCCAAGTCGTTTATACACGTCGCGCTGAAAAATTTTACACAACCAATTACGAGATGCAGCTTTTTTGCAGTCCGCTACTCGACAAACTAATTAAATGCGAAGAAAAATTGGTTATTGATGCGATGTAATGTGCAAACGTGTAATCAAACTCTAATGTAAACGGGATCAAATTGTTATTCATTCGGTCAATTACGGAGTGATATTTCCCATTCAATGCACGGGGTTTTGTGGGAATAATTACGACGAAGCCTTTTTACGACTGGCCGTCTGTTACGTTTATTATATTATTATTCGTTGTTTCATTTTTGCAAAAATTAAAGATCGCGATATCACGTTTGTTTATTTATTGTTAATGGTTAATGGTTACGTTCAGATGTTACCCATCAACGACGTACGTCCACACCTACGGTAAATATTTGAACTTATTCCCGATATGAACCAGCTCTTCGTGACTTATCGCCATTAAATAGTTAAGCTTTATTGATAGGCTTCTTGTTATACTCATTCAGTTCTTGATTTACTTATTAGATCTTTTTCTATATGCCCTGCTCTCAGGAATTCGTGTGCTCTTAACATTCTATTAGTCGCGGTGGTAAGTATAATAAATGTATACATCATCAGCAAACTCTATTTTAAGATTCTATATTTATATTAAACGTATATTTTTTGCTAACAATAACAATCGTTATGTTTCGTTTCTGGTACTGAATGTTTGCAATTTGAAATATCTATAATACATTTGAGTACAAAGAATTTAATATGCGAGAGACAAGTGTTTTTTTATTACAAAAAAAACGAAGATATATACATATATATTTAAATACACCATTTCGTGTAAACTTTAATGAAAAAAATACCTTTTCCATAAAGCACAAATTACATTTCATGTCCATTTTTTTGCGAAAACGTCAGTTATTTTTAACAATATATTTTAACTAACATGTTTATGGATAGCATTCAAATTCCGTGACAAATCATCGGCGGTACACGTGACCGCTCGATGCTGAGTAAAATCTACGCCAGTAATTCATAAATAACGTTGCCTAAATGCAAATTATTATTTAGCCGTAAGTCTTTTAACACACATACACCGTCGATATACACGCGCCTATATATAGATGATTACATCATTTTACCTTTATGGTAAGATACCGATAAATTCGAAAAGCGTATAATTTGAATAAAAAGTTTAAATAAAGGAAATGATCAATACATTCGCAGTGCATATTTTACCGATAAATTTTTTTTCCAATCTGAGCTCTCGTCGCTTCTTTCGATCCTCTTTTCATTCCATTTTAAACCGAGATCTGTCGGACTCCGTGTGACCTATATTTACTCGCGGAAGGCTGAACTTCTTCGCTTATTATGCTGCATTATCATATTCCATTAAAGTGTAACTTCCATTTGATCCAGCCTTTAAAAAGGGAATGCATTAAAATGACCATCGAAAGAGACAGTTCACGATAAAATTTCGTTCGCTTACAATTTTTGAATGCGCTATTTTAATCAAATAAAATTCATAACCATCTCATAAAATAATTTCTACGTCATTCCAAGCTTTTGAATCAATCATGAATTTGATTATAATGGACTATTTCTAATCAGCATTCAATTAATAACAATTGAAGGCTATTATTATATGACCCTTTATACTATATCATTATTATATAACCATTCGAATATATAACCGTGCTCAATTAAGCAATCATATTTAATTGTCCACACGCGATAAGCCTTTATCCATAGATACGGCTTTTTTAGCAAATAATATAACGTTCGATAAATTCGACGATTAAATGAACCATTTTCATTAATTTTCTTAGATTTAGTTTGAATTGTCCGTGTGACGCATTATCATACCTGCATTAACTACCTCATTACACCAATGTGTATAATTTATATTTATCCATATTATTTAAAATTCAATACCGAAAGGATACCGTGCAATTTGTCTCTATAAAATGTCCAAAAAATAACAAGTTAAAATTCCACGCAAAACCATCAAATTTACATCGAATTTTGCGCGCAAGTGACCATTAAGCGTAATTCGAACCCAGCGCGCAATCGCAAATTGTATAAACGTTTGCCAATCAGAACATCGGTATTCGGTATCATTTCGCCGAAAATAAACGACCCTTCCGAAAGAGATTCCGTCTAAATGTCAATTAGATAATAATAATTGGACAAATGATACGGCCAACGACCAAACTGCGCGCGCCGAGCGATTTCGGCCCCGCAATGAATGGATCCGAAAGCGGCCGCAGAAGAAATCCATTCATGGCATATATCGTTCGTCGTATGCTCACCTGCTAATTTCTTTGGCTATTAGCCACGTCTCTGAATATAAATCGGGCTATTAAGAGCGAGGCGAATGTTTTGCCAGAGGCCAGCTCGAAGGACCACGCGACGAACCGAGTATAACCGGCCTGCGATATACGCGTCGTTATGCTAGTAAATGACAGCATATAAATCTATATATTGATCTATACCAATGCGTTGTAAAGAAGATATATCCGTTAAATTGCATCCGAATCTATTTGGGGCTTTCGTATCGGGCATCGGCATTTTCGAACGCGAAAACGATTCTTCGGCGTTTGTTGCGATGATTCTTATCAATGCCTCGTAATTTTGACTTTCATTACCGCGCGACCTCTCGAACGTACAAAATGAACCTCTCGTAAGTTAACGAACGCAACCCCGCCCACAAATTTGTTGTACATGCACGAAGCATTTATAATGATGAATAGGGTCGGCGAAAAAATTTATCTCCGCGAGGTTGGCACACCTGTTATTGTATACCCGGCTTGTTTACAGTTACAAATGCCGGCGATTTGTAACGGGCGAAAAAATTGTGCGTCGCTTTGGCGGACGCATTTAATCGTTCCCTTATAGCTTTGAATACGTAACGAGGATTAGAACAAATGCGCGACGTCAGTGGCACAAGGAAGTCGAAGTCGCGGTCGCCGGAAGTTCTTTGAAACGAAACCAAGAGTCGCGGCGAGTCTGAAAGGGGCGACGATGAAAAATTTATCCGAATGCCGTCGCAAAAATTCGTGGGGTTGCGTGTACTTGACTGGAAATTTCGATTCGAAAATTTTGCATTCGAGGAACAACAATTACGGATTTTCGAAGCAATGCTCTGCATTCAAATTCGGGACGTTAAACGGCGCAAGTTTATTCACAGTTGTTGTAATAATTTTTATTAGTCAATTTGTTTGAAATTCAAGAGACGTACCTGTATATGTGAGAATTATGCTGATTAAATCATCAGGGTATAGCCGGGCTCTTTTGAGTCGCGCACTCATTTTTAAATTATAATTTTGCACCAAGTTCTCGTGGTTTTAGGATTCTAATTAACTGACACTGGGTTTGGTTGTTATTTTGCAAAATTATTTCTAAGTTTTATAATTATGAGGAATGGAGCGTACAAAATTTATTTTTGCAAGCATCTTTTTCGCTTCAACAATTTTTCAAATCTTTGAAAATAATCTTCTAAGACTGTGTTAAAGCAGTACAACTTTCAATGTGTGTGTATGGGTGTGTGCATTACATGAGAAACTTGTACATTGAGAAAAATGAGGTACGTTAGCTAATATGCAATAAAGCGTTGTTAATCTAGGAAACTTTTTAATAAGTTATTCCGAGTTCATTTGAATTACGTTTTTATAGAACATGACCCTGATCGAACCGTTGCCAGGCATCTCCGAATCGATGAAACTAAAGAAGACTCCTTCCTAGAAATAATAATAAGATTTACATTTATAAAATTAAGATTTACTATAATCTATAAAAAATGTAAATCCTTTTTCAGATATATATATATAAAAATCTGTACTGCATCCAAGCATATAATATACTTGATTGTCATAAGCTTAAATATATATATATATATATTGATGTCAGAAGAATATCTGACTTGGTGGTACTGCTTTTTTTACATGAATGAAATGCATAATAAAATTAAATAAGTGTAATAGATAATAGATAGATAACTTAATCCAGTCAGTTTAATCAAAATATAACGATTAATTCAACTCTAGATATATTTGAATCAAATATATGTAAACTATAAATTGAATATTAATTTATATTCTTTTGCATGGAATTACATTTCACGTATCTTCAAACTACTGCATTCAAAATCTAAATCAAGTCCATTTATGAATGGTTTAATATATTAAGAATTTCTTCGAAATAAATAATATTTTGAATGTATCGAAATATATTTTCTATTTGTTTTAATGCCATATTATAATATACTTGATTCAAAGTTAAATATTTTCAGTTTAAATATATGTTCACATATAATACAATTCATAGTACAAATATGCTAAAAGGATTAATTTTTAAAATATCAAATTTGAAACTAAATAAATTGTTATTATAGTAATAGAATAATTATCATTTTGAGTTTCAATGGTTGATAATTACAATTAAAATAACTACTCGATTTTTTTTCCGAAAGTTCAATTATATATTCATGGAATTGTTAGACATTTCTTTGGCCAAAATCCTAATCCTATATGTTTTTGTTATGAGACGTTGGTCTCATCGATGTAAACAAAAGTTGATGAACGTTAAGTATACTTTTGATATATAGAAGATGTACCAAGCTATTTGATACTATATTTAATAAGACTGCTGAGGAACTGACAATTAAAGTTTAATGACAAATGGTCCATTGAAGTTTATCGATCCTGAACCGATAGAAGTGCAATGGAAATGAGTGTTACGAAATGTATTAATTTATTCGGGTTTCACTGAAAAAATATTCAGTTAGGCCAACATCATAGACTGTTAAAAATGGCACTTTTACTACAACAACGCTGATTGGTAAGACTATTTCCGAATATCTGAACTGACAACTCTATGTATAGATAAAGCGATATTAAACAATTATAATTTTTAGAAAAGAAATAATCTGCCTCTTCTATTTTTTATTTTTTAAATAATATTAATAAATGAAAAGTGTATTAAAATATACATATATATATCTTCAAAATATTCAGTTTATATATATTTATATTCATGTTTGCATAATAAATTTATTCTTCGAATATATATTATTTTGTATACATTTTATTATTATATTTTATGTTTACATATGGATATAACTTTTCATAATATAAAAATTTAAATATCAACTGTTAAAAATGCAGTCCAGCACTGTACTTTGATACAGTACAAGACTATTGCCTGAACAGTCAAGTCAGTTTGCCCAAAGTCCATTTTGTCATAGTGTGCAAAATCAAATAAAAATACATTTATTCAATATCAATATTATGGCATTACGAAAGAAATGTTGAACATATAAAATATGCTACTTTTAATAAACTATTTAATAAACTTTATATCATATACATATGTTTTAAAACTAAACATAATAGTTGTTTTACAAAAGTTATTTTAATAAAACATTCAATTAATCTGATAATACAATTTAACAAATCAATAAACCCAATTACTTTTTATGTGCATACTTTTATGTTGATTACTTATCATAGCTTATATTTTATATATAAATTTCTGTTTTTTATCATTTTCTAATATTAGATAGACATTAGATAGTTTGAATTAAAAATGCATATAATAATAACAAGTTCACGTAAATTAAATATATTAAAAAAACGTCGATAATGTCCGAAATTGTTATAGTTGACTTTCAGAAGCCAAGGATTATTAATTTCATTCATTCATTCGAATATTTTATCAACAATTATTCATTATTGAATTGGAAAACAGAAAAAAATCATAATTCAAAAATGTACTTTTGCTCGATCTCCAGTACAACCAAAGCCCGTTCCTCGTTTCTCACCCGATTTACCTGTCGAAGCAGTGCATTAAGAAGCTTCGATATTGAGTATTATTAATGTTTATTATTGCCATAAACACGACTTTGTTTTTGCTAAAACTTCTAAATCCTTAAACACTCAATATAGTTCGTTGTAATTATTAAAAGTTGTTTTTGTCTCTCCGGCAGCGTTTTAAGGCGGTGCCAATCATGGAAATCTCGAAGTCTCCGTTTCAATTGCGACAATCCCTCATAAAAGTAGAACCCGAAACAAATTAATTCGAACACATCCGAATAAATGACAGGACAATTACGTTATTTCTCGAACACTAAAGTAATTTCCTCGAATGATGCACTATCCTTAAGTGTTGTGCTTTTACGAGTATACACCATAATACGCGGGATCCACCAGAGTGCAGTAATTTGTATCAATAAAACGAGATCACTCGGTTGCGAGCGTGTGTCGGTGTGTGTGAAACCGCCGCGTGCAAGATTATCTGCAAATAAATGAGTCAAGTCGTTTGGTGTCACAAATAAAATTCAATTTCAGCTGCTTGTAGCTCGTAATGCGGGGAATGTGTCGTGTCAAGCACGAGATTAGATGGATGTCGCATTATAAGGATGATGGCCTCGGTAGATCTTTGGTGATTTACAAGATGGCCGGAGTGTGACATTTAAGTCATTAGGCCAAGATATTTCGTAGATGACCCGCATGGCGGCAGGATGCGCTCATGAAGCGTTTCACACGACATCTCCGCGGCTCGTCTTCTTTTTGTCTTCTGCCGCTTTCGTGGCGTCTCCTTCGCTCCTCGCCTCTTCTCCTTTTTTAACGCCGCATGTCGCGTACGCGAACCGCGCGCGCCCACCGACAAGACGGACTCGCTGCGAAATTATTACAAAGTGCCTACGTCGCCGTGAACGTACATCCCGTTGACGAGCGCGCTGTTGTTTCGGACGCCCTGACAGGCCTCGCGCGCCCAACAAAACGACTTTGAATAATATAAATCGACGCCGCTCGCGGAATCATTTTTTCCAACATTACGGCCGTGTACTGGAATTATTGCCGAGATACTTATATCGCGCGGCGTCGGAATTTGAAAAACAAGCAGTTTAATGAATGAAGGTATTTTGCATCAAAGGAGAAACATGGGTACCACTTTTTGTTGCTGCGAATATGCGAGCGTTTAAGAATCGGGAGAAAAATTATCATGCGCAGAAATACATTTTTGCTTTGTTTATTGTGCACCTCGACAAGCATGAAGGTGTGATTTGTTGTTAAATGCTCCGACTGGTAGGAAGCATGGTTGTCATTGTTTAGGAGCGCAGAGGACTCCTTTCTGGTTCGTTTTTGCGCGATAAACGTTTTAAGCGTATATTGGAAAACCTTTAATTGCATTCTTTTAACAGCCGTGAGAAAAGTTCAAGATTGTCTACCCGCGAGTTAGCAATATTTTGTATGTCTTTATGTTGGCCTTTGCTAGAAAACTGTCTACTTCTGAATAAACAAACGGAATCATGTATCTTCTTTTTTCGAATATTAATTTTTTATCGAACTACATGACTTGATTATACATTATTAGCTAATCATTTACACCAGATTTTCCGGTACTGATTTGAAATGTGCAATTTTTTACTTAACTTTACATAATCCTAAACAGCGTCTTCGCGTTTTTTGTATTTCATACGTAATTTCCTTCCTCGTATAATAATATAAAACAGCATAAATAATTGTTAACGAATGATGAAACTTGTATAATCTTAATTAAGAATTATATCCGCAAAATTAAGTAAACACAATCCCGCTAACTATGATTATACCGCGCATAATATATGCACGCTATTTCTTCATTTAAATTATCCAATATTAAGCATAAAACATCGTGCTTCGCCTTGCCTTCAAACGTGACGAATATTGCTTTCAAATAATAAACTGATTTGAAAGACAATTATTTGCTTTACTCCTATGAAAAAAAATTCCCTTCCCGCGGAGAAATCATTTTCTACCGGGAACTTGTATTTCCGTGAGCACTTGAACAAAATCTGCAATCCACTTTTTCTTTGACACTGAAAATAATTTCTTTCCGTAGTATTCGCAGCGCAAAATATAACGTTTCGTAATGAATAATCGAGCCGTGCGAGATGCCGTGGTGTTCGAAATTTTACGGAAACGAACAATGTTCTGGGAGTGCGCGAAACCGGAGGTCGGATACATCTTATATATGTAATCCGTAAGAGAGGTACAAGATAATTAAGTTATCGCCGGAAGTGATGAGGTAAAGGAAAGCAGGCAAACTGTCCAACTCTTTTTGCACAAAGTTTGCAGAGACGAACGGGATAAGACAGAACGAACGAGATGCGAAAATGATGTATGACGGTGGATACGCTCTATAACGAGGAAACTTTGCATGCGCCGTTCGCCGATTTCAGCAAAATTTGAAAGTTTCATACGCCGTTATCAATTTACGCGTTTATTGCTCCAAAATTTTGAGCCGTTGAAGAGAATGTCTGCGTCATGTACATTCGCGAAAAGTGTCGATCAAATACGCTCCGCGCCAATCATGTAACGAATTTATATTATATCTCTATGAATTTATCGCGCTATCGTTCTTTGTCTCGACCCAACTTAATTCTCGCTTATCGGTCAGCTTGTTTCGGCTGGGATTGCGCCGATTCACGATAAGGGCAAATTATACGTCAGTTTTTTTTGTTCTTTTTTTTTGAACAACAGCAATTGTGGCAGATTGTTTTCTGCCATGATGACTTGTCACAGATCAATCGACAGTATTAAATGCAAAACACGAAGGCGTACGAGCGGTCATTTGCGTAGGTATGTTGGCTATCTGATTGGTTATAAGAATAATTTAAGTCTAATAGATCGTGTTTATAAATATGGTATTCAATTGAACCATTGAATGAGAATTATCCTTATCAGCTGAAAGCTGCTGGCGAAATCATTCGTCATAATTTCATGTGACGTGCGCTGTTTCAATATGTCAGACTGGGTATGCAAAACGAAAGATACTTGTTTGACATAGAAATAAAAATGTTTACTTATCGTGTAATCTCCGGAATCTGTTTCCGTAAAAGAATCACAATTTTAATTCTTAAAACTTTATTCTTTTAAACTCATTACGAATGGATTCCATTAGATGAACTTTTTATTAAACAATGTACAAGAAGCTTTTGTGTTGCGTCGCGTAATTTAAAGGGACGAATAAAATTAAGTCCCGTAGCAAATTTGAACAAAAAACTAATTTCATCGTAATTGTTTCGAACGGCGCAAATAGATTGCGGGGATTTTGTTTTCTAAATTTCAGGAAGCGCGGACTGTAAATGCTTCTGGGTTTAATATTGTTACAATGGGGAGATATGAAATGTACAGAGATTTCATATCACTGTTTCGACCTCGTTAACTTAAGCCAGCTGTAAGTACTATTGGATGATACTGTGTCATACCATTTTGTATCTTATTGGAAATTATTTGACGGAAATTACCAGGGTAGAAATTGAACCCAGATCCTAAATTATAGACATATACCGCTTTATTCATTTGTCCAAATAACAGCGTTCAGTATCATAAGATCTACTTTGGTCTTCCATAAATGTCACTTGTAATTCATAAGATTTCGACTTTTGCATTTGGCTTCTAAGTTAAGACTCTATTACCATTCAGAGTTATAGAATGATAATTTAAGATTTGGAATAATAACGCCTAAGAATAAAAAAGCGCGTTATTTTTCCATTTCAACCGAAATCTCGAATCGGAAATTAAACAGAAAGATAAATGAAAATGAACTAGCTCGTCTGAGATTTTCATAAACAAAATTTTCAAAGGGATATTTGCACTTTGAAAAATGTAGTTTATGATTAAAGCTTGAACTCGCATAGATTTGCAAACCCAACCATATCCGTCTATAAAAATCCTCTTAAAATTTAATAACGAGAGTACATAATCCTTATTAATGTCTGATTCCAATTTGGCATTATGCTCTCTGCGAGAACTTTACTTCAGCAAAGCAGAATAGGCTGCCAACACCTTGTTGAAGCTCTTCGTACATTTTTGAAGGTGACAGCATTATAACCCTTTTTAAATACCATTTAAAACATAAGTGAAAACTTCTAGGCTTTGTAAAATATTCTTTGATTTCAAAATTTAAATAGATTCATGTGGTATTTAAAGTGAGAGTTAATCCCTCATTCCAAAAGGTTTCCTGCAGAAATCAAGATTAAATTGAATTCGGGGCATTACGAAATCAACATTTCAGATGAGCACAAAGAAGCGTTTCAAATACTTCTTCAGACCGTCGTCAAATTGCAAAAGTCACAAAGTTTTTTTATAAAACATCCGCGCGTAGACAAATTATTAGAAAAATCACATTAAACATAATAGTATTTCCAGAGGTCTACTGCAAATTAAAGATATTTCGGTAAATGAGAAAGCACTCAGTTTTACTATCAACGACCGTGAATGACATTGCAAGTAAACCGACCTACTCTCTTAAGATTTTTTTATTTGGAAGATATCATCAAACTTGGAAAGATTAGCCTAACCTTCACTTCAACGATTCGTTCTTACTTGCAGAAAATTTCTATCATTTTATTAATTCCAAGATGCCTCGGTCGATTACAAAACTAACAATTCATGCCAATAAAAGTGTTATCATTCGGAGCCGTATGATATTCGGTAAAAATCACTTTTACTCTTCATTTCATTCAGACTAAAGAAATGACTTTTCCTACTATTATTAACATTTATCAGGTCTTTAGCTTTATTCTTTCATCCCCATACTTTAATAGATATTACAAGATTACTCAATGATAGCAAACATAAGAATAAAAATTGATACGTATCTTAATGCAATAAACTTTCAGTACATAGATTTTATCTTTTATTATATCAATCAACATAATATTACCGATTACTATTATTATATCATATGTATATAGTAAATAATTATACAATTTTCAAAATTCCTGTATTTATCGTCTGAATCAACCGAATTCAATTGAAATATGCGATTAATTGTGCTCAAAATAAACTCGTTCATTCATGATGGACCTTACATTTGAATATATACGATTCATCAATCTAAAGCCATAAATATTTTAAACGGTTCTAATTAGAGCGTTAAAACAGGTAGTTCCAAAAACAAATAATTAATCACCCGCAACTGTTTCGAATCGTTTAAAATAGTTCGACCAATCATTAAAATGGATTCTAAAATCAAAACCAGGCGCTTTTCCTTGACTTTTTCCTCAAAAGTACGAAGGAAATTTGGACAGTGCCTGTTCGTTACCCGTCCTAAATTTCAAGATGTCAGTAATCGATGAGAACGCGTCGAGATAAATGAACGATTTTTGTAATTCTTTATCGCGGTAGTGATCCAATCAGCAAGCGCACCAAGTAATATCAAATTAAAACGTAGCAACGTGAAAAGGAAAAGGCATCGAAGCGAAAGACGTACAAGATCACGATATCGACATACGTGTTTCTCCCCGACGATGTTGAAATGCTGATAATACCGTTCGCAATAGACGCAAGCGAACGAAACGAGCTTTCCTGATTCCTGTCGTTCAATCCGTCGAAGAGGAAGAGCTAAGAAAGGAGAACGCGAAACAAATTATCTGCCTTCTACCCAACGTCATGTCAGCGAGCTAATCTTCTTAACTCTGCCAACGACGTTCTTGCTCCTCGAATATGTCGTCAGTCATTGAGCGAGATCAGTCCTCAAAGTGATCCACCTAAAATTTTACAGTTTCACGACCGAAAGACGGAAACGGATTATTAAAAGATCAATCTACGTACGGCCACGTTGATCCGCTTACGCGCTCCACGCCAAACCGAGCTTTATTTTTCGCAATTCAAATGAGAATCCTTTCTATCCGGATCGAACTTGCAGATAACTCAATGCCGATATTTAAATAGTGTCTATCCGGAGTTCGGTTTTCGGCGTAATCAGATCCCCGAATTTGCTTTCTTTTTGCGCTTCGTATATTTTCGTTTGATTGTTTAGAATAGAAAGACTATGAATTATTAAAGGATCATAACGAAATTTGAAGGAAGCCGCGTCAATAATGCACATGTATTGAATAAAATACAAATTTATTGGATGAAATTCACCTTTCATTCTGATTTCGCACAATTTCGAAATCCAGGTAATATGATTTAATTATTTTGCAAAGTCTGCGAGTTATTCTTATTTAATGTAACGTTACTGGATAGACTGATTCGATATCAGCCAGTAGTTATTTTCAGAAAAATTGTAATCAGTTCATTGCAGAAGGAAGCTTGAATTTTTCAACTTTCAATTCATATCATTTATTTATTTACGTTACAAATATTGGCAAGGCTATTTTCGAGTGCGACGAAATAACGTTTTCATTGGATTACACGTGACAACTTAGCGGAAGGGCAAATTTTAATACGACCATTTGATAAATTCCGCCAAATCGCTGTCGCAATGCGCAGACATTCGGCACTTTTATCACCATAACCTCTGAAATCATACTACAAATTTAGGAATGGAATTTCAATTGAAATTTATTAACCTTCCGTGTTTCGAAGTCGTGAAATAGAAACGTGTGTCTCGCGTCGGAAGATACGAGACACGCTCGGAAAAGTATACGGAAACTATCTGGGGACAGGGATCAGAGATTTGATCCGATCACGTGCATTCTTCGATTACCCGTGTGCGTGTGTAACTGGCTTTTTTTCCTATTTTTGTTCGACCGATGTTGTAACTTGTTGGGCATCGCGCACACTTTCCCATACTTTGAAACAAATTTTATACACATTCTAGGAATGTCTGGCACTCGGCTCTCCAGTAACATCGAAATATTTAATTGTATTAAAATATTATCGAGGATTATAAATGATTGAGGACACTGGAGACTATGCACGAGTGATTAAAAGAAGGTTTTAAAGCTTTAACCAGCAGAATATGGTACTTACAAATGTCTAGAAAAATTGTGACATTTTTTGTTCTTCATTTTTTTCAACTATTCTAATTCGAATTTTGAACTTTCGCGTTATAAAAGTTTGAATTCGTTTGTATGCTACAGTTTTAAGTGCTTTCGAGCGGTATTGCACTTATGCCTAATGCGAACTGGGGCAATTTACTTTATGTGTATACATTTTTATGACCAAAGAGAATTAATGCAATAACATGTCAGTCGAATACTCACTGTTTTGGTGGCTTATTCAAATGAATAAACAGTCAGGTTGACCAATAAAATTGTTTTTTCTTGCCAATAACCTGTCGCAAATGTTTACGGTTTCCATTTTTTTCAAATTAAGTATGAAAATAATTCATTGATCAACCGCGTTAAACGCCGTACCGTAGTTTGACTTTTACCAATAAAAAGTTAAATTATGACGTACTAATTAATAAAAGGCTAATTAATAATTTTGAATACACAAACAATAAGGCAACAAAATATTTGACGTTATAGATAATGAGACCAAAATTAAATCAATAATTGTGTACTGATAATTACATACGAATTTAAATTTATTCTCAATTAAAACACCGACAACAGATAATTATAATAATGTTAGTTACATCTGTTGCATTCTTTATTGCAAAATAGTTACATCCATGTGCGATCAATAACAGCAAACTTCGTTTTCAATCTTACGGTACCGTTTTATTACGTAATAAAGTACTTTTAGAACAACTTTATCATATTTAAAATCATAATATTACATAATATCACAGTATTGTTAAGTTAACTCGTCAGTTATTTTAAAGAATGCATTTTTACAATAATGCATACTTTTAAGTTTTACGTTTCTGATAAAATCGGTAATAAAATTCTAATAACAACTCACAAAAACCATATATTTTCAGTCTATTTCATACGAGGTGTTGACTTTTGTATATGCTATATTATTGCAATCCATATTAAAGTTAAAATAATGAATAATAATAATTAACACAAAAGTATTCAAGTCAATATAAAAACTGTATTTTTATGTTTCTCTTTTCTCGTGCATTTTTTAACAAATAAATACATTCATAAATAAAAATCAAATACCATTAATCAAATATTTACACACACATTTTATTTTCGATCAACTAAAGGAAATACATTTATAAAAGCACTTTGGACGATTGCATTTTAATAAAGCAATCCGGTTCAATTATGTTTTTACTGAAATAATATGTTGTACGGAAGACCTTGTCACATATGTACAAAAACAAACATCTCGCCGTAAGACGTTTTGATAGTCAATTTTAATATGTTTTCAAAGTATTCCTCAAAACATTGAATAATCGTTACTAAAGTTAGAAAGTTAAATAATACATCTTATTGAAAGATGCCTAAAATTTGTTTTCGTTTCATTTTTTTTCGTTTGTTTTTATTTCCAAAAACACGAATGCACGTAAAATTGTTTAAAACAATATTTCACAATGCTGATAACATATTGCAGTTCGAAAGATAAATAACTTTTTTATAAATCTAGTATATATTTTGTTCAAAAATGTTTCCAACTTTATTGTAATTTGTATTAAATAATAGGTTCTTCATTATATTTCCTATCTTTCATTATTCATTATATTTTAAATATATATTTAGTAATCGTGAAGGAATCAGATTTTATCAAACATATTAATGTATTTATTTTAAGAGGTTCTATAAAGAATAAATGATAATGTATTAAAATGTATCGATGGGGTATATTTATATATAAAATTAAATATATTTAAATTATCGTTTAATTTTTATTTCAATTAATTTAATTAAGGTTTATTATTCAATTATTTACTTGTTAGATTAGATATAAATTAAGGATTATTATTTTAAGATCAGACAATTGTATAAATATTTCTATATGTTTGTATTTACAATAAAATGTATCTACTTCACTTCATTACATTATTATTTAAACATTATTTGTGGAATAAATTTTGTTACAATAAGCAATACATTTTAGATTACAGATAGGTAATATTTTTATTTATTAAAAAAGAACATATGTTACCTGTCCAACAATACTGCATTATCGTAAGATTATCTGTATGAATTTGTCAAAAATATTTGTACAATAAAGTGTGTCAAACAAAAAATTGCGTTAATCTGATTTGTTTTCATCTATATTTTAAAATGAATCGATATTACCTGTTCACTCTACCTCTATAACGGCAAGCAAACGTTAAAAACTAATGACGTTTGCGTTTGATCTGAAATCGATTTCTAAAAATAATGTTATTTAGTTTAAAAATATATGTAATGTAATTAATAAATTTTACAACGTAATCCGAAAAGGTGTACATATAGTGCATTATTTAAAATTGTGAAACAAAACCTAACCGTTATAAATAGAATGCAAAGAATACAAATATACACCGCTTAAAATTGCACTTACTTTTCAATAACTTATAATTTTTCTTAGCTATACATATATAAATATATTCATATACAATACGTAATTTTGTAAGAGTTTAAGAGAATAAAACACTTGATTTAATATTACTTTACGCCATTCTCACATTCTCCTTTTGTTATCCATTAAATAATTTACAAAATAGTATAATTTTTATTTTATTTAAAGAATCAAATTTTATTGACCCTCTTACAATAAAATCTATTTTCGAAACCAATGACTTGCCACTCCACGGCATTCCATTCTATTATAAATTTGACGATTATTATATAAATTGATATTTTTGTCGCACGCGTTTCAAATTCCCGCTTTTCAATACAAAATTGATTGCTCCGAAAAACCACGCTCGGTTAATCTCTAAACGCCTATTCATATAACTGTATCTTCGGGAGATACAGAAGATAACTAAAATTAACATCGTCATTTAGCACGCTTCGTCAAAGTTCAAAAAGACATTCAGAATTAAGTGCGCTCCCAGGCCGGCGAACAGTTTCCATACTTAAGTGGTAATGCGCAAAGTTCAATGATTCGGTAGGACTCGCGAAGTTTGCCCGCGTGTAACGTAATTTCAAAGTTGCGCGACGACTGAAACAGAAGAAGGAGCGCGGATCAGGAAGAAACAAACGGTCTAGGAGAATACGAGGAGTTCCAGTCGCGTCCAGATTATTACGATATGTCGCGGATACAATGTCAGGCAATTATTAACCTGTGGCGAGCCTCGAGTTGCACGTACGCGTTGCGTGTGCTTGTGCGCATGTGGCCGCGATTGTGTGTATGAGCACACACCAGTTTAAGAGTAAACTGGTGGTGGAGCGGGTACCATCGGGAGCTAGTAACCAGGTACATCTCTAGCTGTCCACCGTAGGTAGATACGTCATTTGACTGCTCATAGCTGTAGGGAACCTGGCAACGTTTTGTTGGCCGAGGGAGAGCACATTTTTCAAGGGGCCTCTTGACACTAATAAAGATTCCACTGGTGGCTGCTGCCATGCAAGCAATCCCGCTTGACGAGTATAACATCGTTTCGTATACTTCGCTCTTTTTCCATCCTTTATCTTCCTGCTCGTATCTTCTGTATTTACTGACAAACATCTCAAAAATGTTAATCAGCCTGCTGCTCTTTCGACCAGTCTAACGCCGATTTTGATTCCTGGCGAAGATGACAAGTGCGCGATATCGATTGACCAGAAAAGTCTTTAATTGAAAGTTTTGCTTTCAGCCGGTCGGTAGAATCTTTTTTTAAACCGCCGACTTTGAGAGGAATTTTTAGTTGAATTTGCCCGATCCAAATAGTTTAAGATCCGTAGCTCGAATTCTTTGTCGCGTAGATTTCAGTATTTGTTCTTTTGTTAGTAATGAAACGAAATCAGCCAATTTACAGTATCTATTTTCATTATTTATAGTTGTGGCAACAAATGACGGTTGAAAGAATATTATAGAAATTTAATTATACATTTAACATATTTATTGCACTTGAAAACAAATATAATAATTAAGCTAATGGTAAAAAAATATAAATATCTATTTTTTCGGTTTCTAATTTTGAATTTTAGTAACTAATTAACTGAGCTATTCAGCAATAGTGTCCAAAAATTTAGAATAAAGTAAATAAATTATTCGGTGGATATTTGGAATATTGCTTACCTGCCGAAATATACTAACGAATATAATAAAGACCAACGTTGAATCACTTCGTTGAATGTTCATACTAAATATGCTTAAGTATGCGTGGAACAATTGATTTCAGCTTGACCTTTTGTGCGTAGATTTGCTTTGCTTGAAAGTGTATTTTTTTAAAAATATCATAATTACATGCTAAATAATTTCACATTTTGTCGGTCGTTCATTTAAATATTATTGTTAATTTGTACGTCGTTTGTACATTTTCCTTTACAATCTTCTCGAGATGGACATGTTTTGTTGGTTTAAGTAGTCCCTTTGTCAGTGAGTTTATAGATCTTATTATTCACGGTGAGCATAATGCCTTTTCTCCTATCATGTTAACTTATGATTATTTTTATAATTCTTGACCCAGACTAATGACTCTGATGTCTAATAAAGATGACAATTATGCGATAGGATTCGTCGGAGAACCAGTTTTTAATTAGACCCTTTTACCAAGATAAGATTTCCAGGTCAGTTATTGGACGATCGGTCACATTCAATTTCTTAGTAAATAATCGTATGAATTATCAGTGGCATGTTCAAGTAGCCACGACAAATCTACGCCATTCATCAGCGAGTCACGTTATTTTTGGAGCATAAGACATGACAGAAAATATTTATTTGACAGCTAAGTTCGAGAGGGACAATAGTTTTACGGATTTCTACGGTCGAACTAAGAAGCCTGATAACTTGTTTCGGGTAAAGAAAGATTTGGAAAAATTGATTTGCTCGAAATTTTCGATACACTTAACGATATGTACTTATGTTAAGTCTGACTCAAGAATCCGTATTTCTTGGGTGAAAACAAACATCAATTTAAATAAATTAAAATACACAGAAGTTAAATTTCGACGATGTTAAACGTCATCACAAAATTATTGATTCAAATGCTAGACACTTTCGGTTATTTGTAAAACAACACGCATATCAAACACAAAGAACCGAAACTTGAATAAAAATATTATTTATTATTTTAATATATATAACAAAGCGAAGTAATGTTTCGATTTTGAAGGTATGCTGCGTCATCGTTAAATCATTCTGAATGATCATGAATTTCTTCGCGTCAAATGTATATTGGCTTCGACAGACATAAACAATTATCCTCTGTACGTTCACGTCTGGTCCGAAGTCTCATTATTTTGAATAAAAGTGTGCTCGATTTTCACAATAAGTAAACTGTTTAGAGTAAATAGATCATTTCCTTGACTAGCGCGTGACGAAAATATGCACTGCAAAACCATCTGTCAAGTGGCTCGTTAAAGTTTCCTGTTGAAGCCACCTATTGAGTTCCACTCATTGTGCATGGCCAATGGGAGATAATAAGGAAATGACTTTCTGATTTTTGTGTTTGTGCGGGTTCTCTGTTCTTCCACTGCTCCAAGTTTTCAAACCTTAAAAAATTGATATCCATTATAAAAGAAATGATTTCTTTTGTGTCGGTATATACGAAGGTGTATTTTTTCAAGTATATTTATGAAATTTAATTGACAGGAAGTAACCCTTGATTGTGTTTTCCGACTGTTTATATAAAAGTCGTTAGATATCAATGGTTTATACCACACAACCAAAAGCAGAAACAAACCGATAAGTAATAAAAAACGAAAACCAGTAATCGATTTTCGAATGCTACACTGACCTTTTAAATTACGGTTATTGTATCACTAAATAAATACACCGATTCAGTTATATATCATTTTCCATTGGCAATGAAACTGCTTACATTGCAAGTCTGACTGCTGTATTTCGCATGCAAATGATCGTAACTTATAATAACAACTGAATTACAATGCAAATGTTAGAGTTTTCACATCCACGAGAAACTGTTTTTCCAATGCAGTTACACCTATTTGAATTTTGCTTGAATCGGGTTATTAAATCATTTCCCTTCGATATACACATCTTTCATCATATCAACATTAACAAGCCGCAAAACAAACAAGAATCCAGAAAAAAAGATTTATTCAGTTAACACAAATACGTACATTCCATGCCACGCTTTTAGCTGCATTCTTTTCTTTTTTTCCCCTCTCTTTTTGTCGCGACGAGAGTACATCACGAATTGTAACGTTTCAACATCATATGCATGCACAACGTATTGTGTCTAGCGCAGCATTATTCAGAACCCGACTGTTCTCGCAACCATGGCAGACGAATTTGTCGAATTCCCGCGAGTTCATTCCGGAGTCGCGTATAAAAATCCCGAGGCACCTCGTTTAAGCGCTACAATTGGCTCAGCGACTCGGAAGAGCTCGTAATAATAGTTGCCGAAGACGGGACCCGAAATTTTGCGCCACACCGAGTGACGTATAAAAAGAACATTCCTAAAATCACTCCTTGCGCCACCCAATTAGAAACTGATTTCTTGCAGAGAATTGATTAGCAAGGAAAATTAAATGTATTTAATTGTGTACTAAACATATCACTTACTTACAAATATTCAATGAAATGATTTTCTGTGAGAATGAAGTTTAAGTAAATATATATTTTATATAAAGACACGAAAAAAATGTCTCCATATACTAACAACCTAACGGTCGAAATGATGTTGCTTTACGACTGTCGATATACAATGTTGAATCAACGTTAAATTCATCATTTTATCAATCTATATTGATGATGGTGCTAACCCTCAAGAAGCCAACATTAGTAATTTCTTGCTAATAGGACGCAGAATTGTCTTCTTCATAAAAATATTACAATTTTTACTGCTGTTATTTTCGACTTCAAATGATATTAAAAGAACTTTTTGAGATATTATCATGCTCATAACAAGTCTATCTAAATGTGGGCAAAATTTGGTTTGAATTTGAAAAATTTTTATTTTTTGGCCAAAATTGCCATTCTTCCCTGTTCTAAAATGACTTTTTATTGATTACTGATTAATTCGTTATGTTTAATCACGTATTTTTAATACGTAATTAAACTTTTCCATTTTTATTCTAAAACTGCAAGTACCGATTAATCAAATCTGTATTAGAATAAATAGCATCAAGTTAATATAAAAGTTTCTATATTACGCATCCCAGATCGTCTCATGCTGTCAAAGATACCTTCAATTGTTGAATTTTTCAACTCCGAATGATCTTAATTTAACGATTATATATGTATATACATTATACCAGTATACCAAATTACATATAATTTTGAATGTAATCTTTCCTACGAAATAGATAGATCATGAATAAGGCAAACGTGAGACATATAATTATCGTGCACGTTCAGACGTGATAACCGCGTATTTACTCTGCCAGCAGTATAGAGATGATAACTCTTATTTTTGATGATGATATCCCATATTTGACATGAAATTGAATCAGTTTAAATAATGCTGAATAGGATGTAAATGGGAGTTGCGGCATTTAATCGAGCAAATCGGGGTGAATAGTTTCCTTTAATAAGAAATAGCAACATACAAGATGAGATAGAATGGAAAGGGGGAGATCATTTATCCCGCATGCAAGATAAACGTCTGCGGGAGGTCGTTCAACGAAGAATTATCGCGACTCGCGAGCGCACATCACATAGTCATATCAAATCATCTCGGAATAGCTCGAACTTGTTCCATGTATCTTAATAGAGAATAATGTTGCTCTTTAACCTTCATACGTTGTTCTCATGTCTGCCGTTTGGAAAGATACTTTTGGTGCACATTGCACGTCGAATTAAGACCTTGTAGGGCGAACCTTGCGGGACTGTGTCGAATTACGTGAAAACTCGCCAGAGGTGCGCCGCGGTCAAGTTTACTTTATGCAATCTGAACGTCATTTGCATGATTTAAGTAAATATCTTTTCTCATTACACTCGAGATATGGTAGTTGGATTTTTTTTGCGCGCAGGAATTTCAGTAGATTTCACATATTCATTTAGCTTAAATGCGTTTAAGCTCATTATTATGTACAAATGCAATTTGACGAATTATATTATAATATTAATTTGGCTTATAATGTAATAATAGGGATTTGCATGCAAAATTTATATGGATGTTTGAATTTCTATAGTTAACCACTAATAACTGTATTTATACTTATTTGTCGATACAAATTATTTTAAATGTTTTATCTTTGACACCTCTTTTGTAATTCATTTTCATTTCGCTGGACAAGATTTATTATTTTTTACATATTACTGTAATTACCGGCTGTTTTGTTGTAAGAAAAAAAAAGAAGAATTTTAGAATTTTATCTTCAATTGTATCAAAACCAAACTTTCCTTGATAAAGATTGTTTTTTTCATTACTAGTTAGAAAATCGCGATAAGTGTTTATCTCTACTTAACTATCCCCTAACATATTCGGTTTTGCAATAGAGTTATCCTTAGGTGTCAGGATTTGACATTAACGTTGATGATCCTAAAATTTCAACGTTAAATAACCGTATTTGATCACGAAAAGTTTCACTAAAAAAGATCATATACTACGCTTGATGTCGATTGGAAAATATGCACGTTCATGTTGAGTTAACGTCATTCGAGATAAAATATTGAAATAAGCACGCATTTTTTAGATTGATGAATTTCAAATTCAACTGCTAGGGATAGCTCGTCTGGCCCTTGATAAAATGTGTGTGTAAATAAAAAAAACGTAACTAAATATTAATTATTCTTTGAACAGTCATGTGCTGGTGACGTGTATTTTTCTACAGAACGACTATTGGCACTTATCCGGTTTTATTATTTTTTTCTTACGTAGCGATAAGGATGAGTGTAAGTGGCACTTTAATGTCCAAAATGGATGAAAAACGCAAGTTAGGAAAAATCACCGCTGCCATACTTCATCTTAAGTGGATCCATTCATAGAATCGTTTTTTCATCAAATAATATTTATACTCATTTTTATATTCTATTATGTACATATGTATATACATGTCAGACATATTGTATTGTCATCAATAGGTGCATTTATAACGTTTTAAGAACTAGATACTTCCAATGGATTGGAGGGCGAGAGAATGATTTTCAAATTATTCACAATATCTGCATGACTCGTTAAAATCCAATTCCCTGCCCAGTACAAATTTATACGTTTTTGAAAAAATACGATAATTAATATTTTGAATAAATTTCAACACACAAATGTAATGTTAATACCACTTATTATTGTATTTATATGTCAATATGAAAGTTATACTCCCTAATGCACATTCATTAGCAAGCAATTTATCATAGCATGTCTAAATAATCTTATCGTCATATTTCGAGATTCAGTTGCATTTAGCTTTTGACAGAACCCGCATTCGTTCGATCAACAAAATTGGATTTAGTTTTGGTATAAAAAGACTTTGTATACTATATGTAATTATCTGCAGTAGATGACTATCATTCGACGGCATTAATCACGAAAATTATGATACGGGTATAAGCATTCAATTCATCGAATTTTATCAGACATTAAGAATAATTTGTTTAAATAAATAAGCGCGTTTTATGAAACACAAACAAAACTCCAAAATTGTTTATCGATCCGAAAATGTATTTGTTCATCTTAAATAAAAAAAAAGTGCTTGCCCGGTTTAAATAAAAGTAATGGCTTAAATTGCGCCGCATGCTGTAGCTTCATATAACAAGTTCATAATAACAACGTGCGCAAACACCCGCGACCAAATAAGGATACGTTGAAATTCATCCAAAATCACATTCAGCAAATTATGCAATTTTCAAAGTGGTATTTATTCATTGATTTTGGCCTATATACTGTAAATAACGTATACTTTTCATTCGTTCGTTTTCGCTCGTCCGAACATCGCGTTTAATATTTAAGTATTTAATTAACCCAAAAGACACGTTGTCGTAATACAAACAAATGGATTATCTTGCCATCGTACGTTTATGAAAAATCTAGCGGTTGGCATGATAATAAACCTGGTTTTGCGGACGAAATTAAACATCATTCACGTAAGCCACGCCATCAAATCAGTTCGTTAATCCGGGCGCGCGCTTTCCGAGAAACATCCTGCTCAAATTTGCGAGAACAGAAAGTGAAGGTACCCCTATTAAGGTCAAGTAGATCTTAATCGTATTTAGCTGATACCAGTTTGTCTATCAAACATCAATTAAGAAACCCCCACCCCTCTTGATCCCACGCGATGGCACATTCGCATCAGCAAATATATTAATTATTTATTTCGCTACTGTCTAATTATAGGTTATGCTATATATAATATGACTGCATGAACCACGATTAACAAACCGAAGCCCGGATAAATGCTATTGATTAACATCGAAAGCGCGAAACTGATCAATAGCTAAATTACACGTCATAAAATGCGACGCATTTGAATAAGCGCGACTCAAGTAACGGAGTTGCCGCTCCAATTCGTAACAAAACACAGAACGCTCGCACTCGACAGTATATTCCGTCGTAAAACGAGCTTTCCGGGGCTTGCCAGCGTCTGTATTCATTATCACAATTACAATTTTTATGATACGGCTCTTTTCTTTCGCGCGGATGCCCGATCGTTAGCTTATCATTAAAAACACTTCTCACGACTATCGCGAACAAATTATATATAAATATACGAGCCGCCTCGACAGCAAATTACAGTCCCGGGCGAACCAGAATGATCGGCGGTTTCTTTTCTTGCGCGTACTTAAAGTTTTGTGGCTAATTGTAAGAAGGTTTCCCGACTGAACAAGCGTAAAAACATCTGCCGAAAAAAAGCGTACTAATCGTGATGGTTAACTTCGGCTCGGATGGTTCATTCCGAAATATGTAAATAAAGTTCAGACGAAATATTTCTTAGGGATGTTGACTTACTTTGTTCTGACTTTTAATGATTTTTCGAAATTAGTGGTTATGTCCACGCGGTCACGGAATTTACCGATTAATATAATTAATTGACTTTGAATGCAATGATTTTATTTTAATCGCTTATAACGTATAATTATTAATCCACAAGTTATTTATCAAATTCAATTATATTCGAACCGATGATATTTTAACAAGTTGGAACAATTTTCACTTGACTTAAAAATAATGAAAATTAATAGCGGAATTAAATTATTGTTTGTTATTAAATTAATGGTTATATAAGGTTGCGTTGATAGTGAATAAATAGTTTTGTTACATTTGTAATTCAATTTTGTCAAATTGTCGTACAAAAAATAACGCGGTATCTCTGCTCTATTTCTATAAGGAACACTATTTTTAAATTCTTATATTCATGTATGAATTTAGGAAAAACAATGTCAGCTATAGTTATAGTAACAAAAGGTAAATACTCAGACCTAAGACAAGAACATTTTTAATAAAAGAAAGTGAATCTTCAATAAAAAGAAGTCAGGAAATTTAAAAAGCACGTTGAATTGAAAATGCGATAGTGTTTTTTCGTGTTTCAGATCTTTCCGGGATGTTTCATATCATGCATTCACGTATGCGAAAATATAAAATTTTCAAAGACGACAATAACATATACAGTACTGAAATTAATGCCACAAATATAATAAAGGTTTTTCATTAAAAAAATTCAAGTTTCGTTGCTGTTAAATTTAAACTGAAATATAAAATATTTTATCATATTTACGGCAATGTTTAATTTTTCACAATTAAAACAATTTTAAATGACGTAGAATAATTGTAAACAGAGTTCAATTACATAAGAAAATATGTACGCACACATATATTTATATATTTCTTTTGTGCTAATGGGAAATGTGTTTTACATTTTTTTTTATTTTTATTAATCCCTTTAAATTTTATATCGTATTTCTTCACGTGCAAATAAACATTTTATTGCACTTTACTATATGGCAATAAAACACCTTTCAACATGAGTACAACAAGCAAAATAAATGTTTTTTATTGTAATACAATTTCAGTTTTGAAATATCGATTGAATTCATAACAAAAGATTATTATGGTCATGTTTTTTTAATTATTGTAATTACATTAATTTTTAATAAAAATAATTAAAACATATTTTTTAAATTTAAATGAATTATAAATAAAAATCAAACACAAAAATGTCCCTTATTTACATTATATAATCTTATATATTTATAAATTAAAATTGATGTTTATTACTTAATTTTCATTTTTTGTATAGTACAATATAAAATAGTATATAATGTATGTAATAAATAGAATATGGCTGAACATTAAAGTTTAAATGAAATGACATTTTTAACTTAAAAATTATACGTTTAATTCAACATAGTAATAGGTTTTATATGTATAAAAGTAAGCAGTATAATAGTAAAATCATATTCTTTATTAGTTAAAAATATTCGACGTTTAAAAGAAATCTTTTAATGCTAATTAGACAGTTACAAAAGTAATGAGTCTGTTTACGATGACACAAATTAACATTAAGAGGTATAATAAAAACATACTTTAAATTGTACTTATTTGTTATTTGATTTGTAAATCCATATTTTAAGGAATGTTTTATACGAAATATTACAATTTTTAGTTTAATCTACGTTAGTAGATTATCACTATGTATTTTAAATATTATAAAGTTTTAAAGTTTTTGCATTAAAGTATGATGAATTTATGACATGTAAAATCAATCGAGGATTCAATAATTTATGCAATTTAATTTAATTAATAATTTGGCAACACTAACAAATCTAATGGTATCATTTGTTTCATTCACAATGAAGCATGTTAAATATTTTACATTCGTTTATATACATATGCTATAGCGACATAGAAATTCAAGTTTATCGACTAACCACTTATTTCACATTACTATGTGTGATTCATTAATTTAATCTTCTTATAAACTGAAAGATATACGAACTTATTCGTATACCTTGACCATTAAGTTGCAGTATAATAAATGTGTTTATAATAACATATTTTATTATTATCTACTTTAATAATGTTCTAAAAAATATTTTAAAGCTACCACAATTAGTAAGTATATAAATTAAAATATGTTCTAAATTTAAACTGAAAAATGTATGAAAATCAAATTCTGATTTTTTTATTAAATAAAAACAAATTTAATTTTAAAGATGAATTTGTGAAAGTAAAATAATTTTTTGTAATTATCTTCTTCACAGTTGTTGTTATGTTCAAATTTTGTTTTGTTTATTATGTTCCGATATGATTGCATTTTTTGACAGTTGGCGCTAATTGCTATACCGTGCGTTCATATAGGAACATCCATAAAGAACATCAGTATCTAATTTCTTAGCAGTATTGTGCCGCATCTCTGGTTTCACATCGATTCAATCATTGACACAGTTACCTTCCACCTGCCTCCGGAGTTAAGTGCATTAGCAGATCTAGTGTTGCGAGGGATTAGGGCAGCCGAAGGATTAGATAATGTATCGCTATCAGCTTAATTGCCAATATTGCTCGATTACTAATTGTTAGTATATTCATTGTGCTGCAGTGCGCTGCTACGCTTACTACTTTATGTGCGGCATTGTTATTAGTATTACAATTCATGCCGCCAATATGCTGGATTTGATTAGAAATTGTATATTCAAAACACCCGATGCTATTTAGAAAACAATCAGATTAACTCGGTATCCATTTTATAACCTACGGTTGATTTGGATTTTCTACTGTCAATTCAAACCCTAATGAATCATTTTTCATAGAAACGCGTATGATAATTAATTAATTTCTCATAAACATTGCGCGTTTAAATAAACGTTTCAATTTATGTCATTTTAAAATTAGACGCAAGCATTTTTTCAACAAGTTTATATGCAATATTTAGTAGTTACTATACGCTGCCGTGATTTATGAAACGCATTGCTTGAAGGCATAATAAATAAAATGATTTCAAACTTGTAAAACGGATTTATAAAGAACCATCAATCGACCATTACAACGGTGGAATTATTGCAGACAATGGTCAACACAAACGAAATAACAAATAAGACAATCGTGCGATTCTTTCATCGACGACTGACTGCATTAAAAACGCTTGCGAAATAAAATAATTGCGATCATTTAAAGGTACGCGCATTGTTGATTATTTATTGAACAATTCGCAAAATTATAATCAATAACGAGATAACGTCATTGGGCGATCTCGTTACTTTTCATTATTGTGTCTATTACCGGCGGAACAGCCGTTCACCGGATACAACAAGTATTTACATATTCATTGTATCAATCACCGAGATACAAATAATTACAACAGATATATCTGTTGCGCGACAATCGATGTCAAGCCCTTTACAAGAGCACGTCTCTCAACTTTAATGAAAGGCAGTATGACAAATAACCCTGACGCCGTACGTTTGTGCATAAAATACGCGACGCCCGAGTGAATGTTGGCAAATTTCTGGTTCATTAAGTGCAAAAAACGTGAGGTACTTCAGCGCTCTAACCAAGAAGGCCAATTTTTCATTGCGACTCTCGTACATAAGTATGTGTGAAAGTAAATAAAATTATACGTCGAGAGATTCGTTTCATCTGGCGCAAAAACGAAAATATATTCATTTGCGGAGGAGCAGTTCTAAATTCATAATCCGGTTTGCGAAAAAGTCCGTAAAGCGTTCGTCGTCGGTTACAAAATATCTGTATCAAGCATTTTCGTTTATTTTGTAATAACGTCAAGGATACGGAATTAACGAAGGATACTCATTTTGGCGAATCAAAGGCACGGTTTGCGCTTAAATACGTGAAATTCGCGAGCGATAAGTTACGTCAACAAAATGTCCGATCAGAATCGAGCGGTTTCATTTTCGGCGGATGGCGCAGTCGATTCTACGCCGTCGTGTAAAAGGTCGATCCGTCGAGCGCGCCCGACCGAGTCCGCGTGATTGATTGGGCGCGGAAACGTATAATTTGTTGGCATCAAAAAAAAATGTCTAAAATTTCAGACTCGGACGTCTTTGTTTTGAACAATTGCGGCGTACGCGTGGACGCGGTTATCTTGACAATTCAATTTTCATAAAAATTGACCGACCCGCTGTTTCGAGCATTCCAAATGCATTCGTGTGCATGTAAAATGCAACGGAATATATGTACAACTATTTTTTCCGAATACGTTTGCCGGATTGACACGAAATGCAACACGTATATTTATGTAAGCGTGTATCGGTGTTTTAATGGAAGCAAGGCGACACGACATGACTCTCGGGCAACCCCGTTCAGCAGCCAGGAATATACGACCTCGACCTTTTCTTCTAGAAATAAAATAAACCTCGGGCATAAATTCCATTTGCGCGTCCACCGGAGCGACTTTCTATGGGCGTGCATCACACCAATATACATTCGCTTCTCAATGAGAGTGCGCTCGTTTGCATCATTGTTTCTTCTTCGTCGTCTCTTTGCGCTTCCTTTCAGCGCCGAGAAAACAATGACAGCGCGTCGGAAGTAAACAAGATAAGCACTTGAGTTAATGAACGAGCGCGATCATTGTTCGACTAATATTATTACTATTCTTTCATAATTTATAGAAAATAATAGACGAGAATTTCGCGGATTTCTGGTCGAGACACCATTGTGCTCTGTCCCTTTTTCCAGCTCGCGAAACTCATTTAACGGCGCGCAAGAACCGCTAATTAAACGCGTATTGTCTTAGAGAATTTGGATCCCTTCGAATTCTACTATAACTGAAATGTTTTAATATTAAATCGTCGTGTTTTTCGCCAAACGGAATATAATCTTCGCTGCGCGCTACAAAGAATCTTGTTAATTAACATTTGTTTAATAATGGATTAATTCAAATGTATTTGCTTTGTTGCGTTAACTCTCTTCTATATCTTAACTCGAACAATCTTTATGGATAAGCAATGGAATAATTAGAAATGCAATATAAAGGACTTAATTAATGTTTTATAAGGATCTATTTAATTTATTTCAGTTCCTCGAGTCTAGTACAAAGATGATTCGATTACATTTCGTTAATAATTGAACGTATTTTATCTTGCCCGGGTGAAATAGTCTGGCGAACGTCTGCCCGTCCGAATTTGACCTAATTTACAAAAGATCCGCCAGTGGTCCCGTGATAACCCATATCGGCGTCCACGTGCAACCGTTTTTATCCAGAACCAAGCTTGTCCGGGACTCTCGCGCTCTCACACTCGACGCGAAATCCATTTAGGTCCAAAGAGCAAAGCAGTGTCCGTCGGATCAGCGCGGAATTTCCGTGGATTCGCCGGGGAATCTGCGGAGAGATACGCGTCCGGCTGAGTAACAATTCGGCAAAGTCCGTCGTTTCGGCACAATCGATCTTAATAACTTTAATAATCGACAGCGTCGTAAAAAAGTTAAACGAAACTTCGTCGAATCATACGTTTTGCTTTGCCTGTTTATCTTTGTGCATTGTATGCATAATTTATTGACGACGCGTAAGCTCTGTAAATGAATTCACGCGCGTATTATTTTACATATCAAGTTTAAGAGTGTTGCTGATGGAGTAACTGCGTATATGAATAATCTATCGTGAATTAAGTGAGTCCGGAAGTTTTTGATGACTTTCCTCTTCACACGGAATAACATTATAAGCGTAGTCGATGTTTTGAATTCAACGCGATGTGCACGAGCGTGTCTACGAAAGCAGGAAGCAACGGGGATTCAATCGCAAGGGACGATGAACGAGCCTTCGCCTACTGCTTTTCGCATCAATTTTTTGTCAGCGCCAAATTATCTAGCACCAAAACACGCGTGAAACTAACTTATTCGCCCGGCAACGTTAAATATATATTGGAAAAGTTTGAGCGGTGGTCGCGATGATTTTCGTTGCAATAATTTGTTCGGCTATTATTACGAACTGAACGCAGTTAAACTGGCACGATTAAATGGGCAATATTGCATAACGTGTCAGAGCAATGACGTATGACGGTAAAAAATTTCAGCGGAATATGTGTTATGCCCGAGATCTGAAATAATAGTTTCTTATGACGAAAATAAGTCAGTTACATGAACGTCGACGATTAATTAGTTTTTGGACGATTTGAGAATGATAAATTTGATGTTCCAGTTCTTAATTAAAAAGTTATATAAATATTTGATACGCTGCGTTGAGGCTGAATGATTTGCACGAAACGCATATCTTTGTTTGCATCGGAAGATCAGTAAATATTTCAAAAGATTACAACCAGATATGTAACATTATTTGTAAATTTTATTCGCGAACTGATTCTATTATACTTTAAATTATTCTTCGTTCTCTTTCTTATTTCTTTTTAATATTAAGCTATAAATTATGCAATACGTTTTCGCTGTTTCATAGATATTTATGGTGTGACAACTGGGTGAAACTAACAATATTTCAGAGAATGAAAACAACGTTTAGTTAATCAAAATTATGAATAAATGTATACATAATACGACGAGCGAAATTTACGGCTCTCTTTATTTTCCATTTAATTTCATGCATGTTTAATTAAAGCGCAAAAATTATTTATTGAAATAAATATAACGTTGCAAATAAATGTGATTCATTCGGCAAACGGCAGATATTTCAAAACCATGAGATCCGTAAGCTATTCAGAAAAATTGATTTAAGTAACGCAACGTTGAATAAAAAGTAAACCATTGACGTACATTCTTCGTTAATAACGTTACGCAAGCCATAATTCAGACGTAATATTTACTTATATCAACCGGCTCGTATGATTTTTTCAGCCCTTTATACGCGAGTCGCATATTTGCGCAATGCCTGAACGACTTTTTTTTGACCTAATACGGATTGTACAGTTAGCTCTAGAAATCAGGTGATGTGATTATTATTATAAAACTCTAACAAGGCAATTTGACTATTATTATCTACAAATGATTACATTCAATGCAAATCATCTCATCGTCATGAGAACTGGCAAATTTCCTTCTTCGAGAATCAGTTTTATATGTCAGTTAATTAAAATGATTATCAATGACTCAACCCATTCTGCTATAACCGCAGATATATTTCAATCCAATTCCTTAACCAATCATTAGATTGTTACTATTACTTCACTCAAATTTATAGATAAATCATGTTAAAATTCTTATTTTTATAAATAATACATTTTACTGCCCCGTCCCTCAAACATCATCAGAATATCCTTAGAATATATTATGTAATTCTAATTTCTGTCTGTAGAATGCATATTACATACATATACATCAAATTGCAGGGTAGATGCTGGGAATTGTATTATATTCTAATCTAATTTCGAAACTCCTTTTAATTTCAATTCGCATATCCTTATGAAATATACTTGATGTTTTATTTCTGCGATTAAAATATTCGTTCGATGATCATGCTTTCGAAAGCGCATAAATTATTTTCAATTATGATAGCTAAATACAGTTTTATTCGGTCATCGTTTAATATTTCAATCATGAGACTTTTTTTTCCTTTTTCTCCGAAAAATATGCAGAAAATTTTAACTCAGATTTCATATCGGAATACGTGCCAAAGATACGTCACTCAATTGAATTTGGAATGTTAAATATATTAAATAAGTAATTACACACGCGAGTACTTGTGTACTTGTGAGGTGGTTGACCTCAGAAAAGAACGATAGTACAACGATTACAATATATTCTGTATTTTTGCGTGCTTATATTGCTTTGGCCATCAGTTGTCGATTGACTGGCACTAACCCAGTTGAGATTCGCTCAATTCAACTCCGTCAATATACCTTAACACGATGTCGCGTTCGATTCAATTTTTGTTCGAAACCATCACAGAACCGCGACTTGCAAATTAATTCATAAAATTGAAAGCATTTTCTCACAATCCAAAGAGAAAATCTATTCGAATTACACAGCTTCCGGTGGTGCAATTGTTATTGGATTAACAATAATCAATTACCTCCAAAATAACAATCACAAATATTTGATTATGTGCTGTATTAATTTTAGAATACCCGACAGCTTCGTTCAATTATACGAAATAATTTCCTTTATCGTTCAGAATTGTCGGTCGAAGTTAGAGCATTCTCGTATTCTAATCACTCCAGCGATCCGCTAAATTTGACTTCTATCACAATATATTTTTCATTGCAGTTAAATTAACAACAGCATCACCGTAGACATAATTTCAGACGTGCTTTCCTGTGTGGTTATCTAAACCGGAATAATGATCCATCATATCGTTAAATTTTATATCGAATTTTGAAAAAATACAAAAAAACAGTGAAACTAATTGGTACGAACCGAGGAATCGTGAGAAGAGAACATCGCTAATAGCAGTTCATCGACGTAAATTAATCGCAACCGTTCGCCCTTCAATTGCTCGTTATGGCGCCGAAGATGTCCATATATAAATAACCGATTTCTCGGATTATAAAGCGAAATTAATGATTTTAAAATGATTTTAATTTCTCGCAGGAAAAATGGCGGGAAAATGATTGCAAAAAGTAGCGCGCAGGTACTTGACTGTTGCCGGCAGTCTTTGCGCGGCAATACTATATTTTTTTGTCCATTTTTGCCCTATAAAAGTAAAGAATCCCTTGTGCATCGTTAGCCGATAGCGTGTCAGTCAATAACGCAAGTATAACGATAGAACGTTCGTTCGAGCCGTTCTTATACAATTACTGTTTCCGTCGTTAGCAAAGAAAAACGACGATCCCACCTTGGCACTCGGTTTGCGCGAATCGCCGGGCGATCGTTTGTCTGGAAATGGGATGTGTAGCATTTCAAGGCCACTCCGTGCCGCAGTTGGCTTATCTTTCTTTCTCCGACTATAAACAGTGCGACCGCTAAAATATACATAAAATATATTTTGCAATTAAAATGCTTACAAACGACGTTGTTATAATTACACGTTTGACAATCGACTTTTATACCGCGCATGCCAATCAACACGCTTTAATCGTTACAGTTACGAATTATGTATATATATTGCGGGATATAATGAATAAATTTGTTTGCTGGCAAAGAAAACCTATAAAGCGTTTGGTATGTCTGTGAAATGAAATGTCATAAAGATGGTTGAATTTTGTTTTTCGACGCTTAAATCTGTAAGTTGGAATTTAATTAAATGAAAAGTTCGGTCGAGAGAGGTTTATGTGTATTAAAATAAGTTTAACATCGGTATATCCGGCGGCGGTCAAAAGTATCATAAAATTAAGTTCGTAATATTTATTTCACATTGTAACCACGCATCAAACGAATTCGTCAAGTAAATCGCGGAATCCAACGAAACTCCGCGAACCGTAGTCTCACGAGACACTAAATCCACGTCAATCTGAAGCAATATTCATGACCAAGGCTGACTGCAAACTCTAAACAAACTCCCCTTGAACATTCAATTATCAAAATTAAAAGAACCCTCTTTCTTACAACAATGTGTACTTTCTATTCACCCCGATCCTAAACCTATTTCCCATTAATCGCTGAACTTTCCAGCCGACATTATTCCTCGTCCTGCGCAGCAAAGGAAAACAAAAAATGTACTTCCCTCGTATAAAATTAAACCCCAAGGTCAACTCAAACTCCAGTTCAATTCTCTAAATGTTTAAACTTGCCGACCCCCGATCCAATCGACAAGCCACCCCCCACCCACAACACAATTATCAAAATGAAAGCCGCTAGTTCGACCGAGGAAATGGGAATACCTTCTTAATCAGTCGAAGCTATTTTAACACCCGGCTGGCTCGTCATTAGCCTCCGTCCGAATTCCAATTTCATCGTGCACAAGGTCAGTCCGCCGTCAGCCCTACATCTTATTTCCTCGACTTTTTCTAAACCATCAAAAGCGACGTCCACGGACGTGCCATTCGCCGCGGAATAGTCCGCAGGTAATGGTAGTAGTCGCAGAAATGGGTGCACACAAAAGCAGCAACAGCGCCTGCCTCCGTAGGATCGCGATGGATTTTCATCTCTCTAGACCCATCTCTTTTCCTCGCGCAAGTCATCCATTTTCCGTCTCGGTCTAATCGAGTCGAACGGCACGGTTGCCTTCTCGGAATAGTCATCTCTACATGCGCGCGCGAGTTTACGACCGGTCCGTATTTCCCAGTAGGATTGACCACTGCAGTGTGGATAGAAAGAAGGAGGCAAAAGAAGACCGGTAGAAGTGGTGGAGGAGGTCCGCTACCGGACTTGTGGGAGCGACGAGGATGCAGACAGAGAAGCCGGCAGTCTCGTTCTTGGGCGCGTCACCGGGCGCATTGAACTTCAGCAAACTTATGATCTTGACATTCGCCGTTTACCGCTTGCTCGAGGCTCATGCCTGCTCGAGGCCTGCTGCCGACTCGGCAGCCAGCGCTCGCTCTGCGGCCTGCATATATACGCGCGAGACACGCAAATCTCGTGCGTTCTTACAGCGATATATATTTAAGGCCGACAAAACTCGCGGTTAGAAATGAAACGACGCTGCCAACCATTACCGATATCGCGACAAATTTGACCGCTCAATGACCGTCATTTCAATTAACAGCGACACAAATTATTGGGCGATGTCGGGGGCTTCTGGCGCCGATAGTTTATTGCTGACGAGATTGTTGCCACGAGGTCGTTGGGTGCCACTTTAAGACGTGAACCACAGCCAACTGAGATATTATTATGGATAATCGATCAACGATCTATTAGAATCATTTTTCCAAACCGTTTTGTTGGATGGGGATCTTCTGTTTTCTGGTTCAAGGTCAAAAGTAGACTTCTGATAAATTGTTGGCTTTTTAAGACGTTTCGAGATTAATTTCACGATATTCGGAGATTAATTAGTGTAATTTATTCTTAATGCAAGAGTGTGCAGGAGTTAAAATAAATTCCTACGAATAATTTTGTATTTGTATTATTAGTAAATGTAAAGGTGCTACGAATATAGTTGCATACATAAATTCAATTGCAATGCAAATAAGTTACTAATGTTTATTAACGATATTTTTTTAACGCAATGACAATATAATATATAGTATAATTATATTTTTAGTAAAATATACTATATATACACTCTTAAAACGATCCTTTTATTTCAAGATTTTAGAATTTTAAAAACAGATTAAAAAAGGACACATAAAATATAAACTCATCAAATAAATAAAGAAAATAGATTTACTCACCACGTCTTTGTTTATTTTGTGTGTTTACATTCTTTATTGTTTCCTTTTCTAATTTGTTCCAAAAAATTATAATTTTACGTAAAATAGATTATTTGTAAGAGTGTATAAACTATTTATTTGAAAACTAGTTATACACTCTACATGGTTTTCTGTATGAATATTAAGAACACCAATGCGTAGCTTGGTCAATTACTTACTAACAGTAGCATGAAAACAGTTTGAAATTGTTTTGCATAAAAAGTTCATTACTAATTAAACGCGCGCGAATGAGCAATACCTTCTGCCCCGATGCCTAGTCCAGATAAATCGAACTTTGACGGCCTAAAAAATCTATTTATCATCCAAAGTGGTCAAAAGCTAGACCCAAAATCTAATGAGGATAATCAAATTACTCAATTGGATCTTCATATAATTATGTTTTAGCAATGCATGATTAATGATCTCTCAAAACATTCCGACTATCGGAAATTACATTATATATCGATCACTTAATGGTAGATAGGTCAAGACACTTGGTTTCAATATATTACGATAATTAAAATGCTTCCGTTGAGAGGCGACTTGTATATGTAAATTTTCCAAGATCAATTATGTGAGACGTTTCGCGTTTGGAAACGAGAAGCCAGCAAAATCGAACATAGTTTTCTACATAAATAATTTATTTCTAAGAAGACCCGTTCTTTCGAACCCAACTCTGCGTCGACCAGATAAATCACAGCGTCTAATGTTACAGCTACTTGTAACCCAATCAATTGTCAGAAAACTTAGGCCAAAATTACTCGCACATATAACGATGAAGATTATTACTATACATATGTTTCTCATGTAGATGTCGTGTTCGAAAAAAAAAGAGATAAAAAACCATCGAGCTTCGGATCCTTTTTACACGGCCATTGCTATTTACTTCATTAATATAGATTTATTTCAGATCATGAAACGTTTCTTTAAAATTCTCTTGTTCGAATTATTGCGAACTCACTTTAGTTCACTTCAATTGGCTCGTGTTTATTTGACCGACAAGCCTTCGCTGCTGCTATTATGCGTTTGCTCTTCTTCCTACTTGTTTAAGCCTCTTTCGCATCTTCTTAACCAAGCTCACAACAGCTGAGTATTATAAAATTGCGCTTGTATGGGAGAATATTGGAAGCGATCGCAATGACGTTTTATGCTGGTCAAACGCTGTTCTTAAGACCGAGAACGTCATCGATAAATCATAACACTTTGTTACTTAGAGGTTGATTGCTCTAACGGGTTTGCGTTTAAAACGTGCAGTTACGGTAAAAAACATTATTACCAATTGATTAATTTTATTATTAAGAAGAATGATTAACATAGTGCGTCGTAAATAACGGCGCTTTTTTGCACCGAATATTCGTTAACAATTTCAATTCAATCAACGCAATATGACCAGTTTTCTATTGGATTTGTTGGCTGTTAGTTGTATTTAATTTGCCCGATGAATTATACGTAGCCGTGACCGTTGCATTGAATTACAATTATTTGCCATTTTATTATCCCCGTGCATATATTAATTGCTGTAGAATGTTCCAATATAGATATTTAAATGATCAAAAAAAAGCTGACGTGACACAGCGTGGATCTTTATAACCGTTGTCATATAAATATGTAAAAAAATAAAAATAAAAAAATAAATCATAACAATATCGTTAAAATATCTTTTTTATCTGCAAATTTAATTGTTTAATTTAAACACGCGAAGACGAGGGATTTATTTCTGCTTTGTTTGTGTTATATATCTATTTACATGTTTTTATTTTTGTTTTTTATCTGTTATGATTAAATATCAATATTTTTATTTTTTTACATTTTTTTAATCTGTTTAAAAAACATTAAAATCTTAAACAAAGCGATATTTTTAACAGAATAGGATTAATTATTTATAAAGATGGTTTTAAACGCAAAATAACATTCTATATATAATATAATGTATTGTATAATTATTTTATCCACAATGCACTTTAATATCGTTTCGAAATAGTGTAAAACGAATTATTTAACCATAAAATTACGGTTTGCTTAAAACGTGAAAAAAAAACTAAATATAAAATTTGTAATTCTCATCATACATTTACGGTCTACTAAAATTTCTGCTGAAAAATGTACCGTTCTTTTTGAAATGACCTTTCGGTAATAACAATATCAGAATTGAATTGCCAATGTCTCCCGGATCCGATCATCTGTATTTGTATTCAGAAACATAATCCAACTTATACACAAATTAATATTATTATTTGCTATCATAATTATGCAGCGAATACTTTCCGCATTTTTCAGACTAATATTTCGATGAATAATTTTGATTTCAAGTGAAAATTGTATAATAAGTCAGTTTTCAACTTCTATCAAAGCTGTCCACTTCATTGAATGACGCTCTACAAAACTTTTCATTGAATCCGCGCGGATTTATCTGCATTAAACAAATGTAAAATGTTAATCAATCAGAATTAGAACTGTGAAGGGATTTTAATTTTCTATACTGAATTTCAACAATGTGCATTATTTTAAATGTAATATGAGTTAGCTTGTATTTTTAATCGGATTTACGTATACTAACTATGTGGAAC
>JABFQC010000008.1:0-60323 GCA_022817085.1 Psilanteris sp. ZL-2020
GAATATACTAATATTTAATTTTTGCAATTTATAAAATATATTATATTTATGACATTTTAACTTCCAATAATTTGAAATAGTTTATAAAAAATATAATACATTATATTATTTTTTTACATTACATATTGTTTCATATAAATAATATAAAGCATCCATATTAATGATAAGAATGCAGAATAATATTTTTTGTTAAACGAAGAATTTTCTTTTTTCTAAAATCCTCATTTTTAAATATTTCCTACATTCCTAAACTTATAACACAATTATTCATGAGTGTTCATGTCCTTAAAATGACTAATTTTAATATCATCATCCAGATCCTCATCCTAATGATCACCTTACCTGTAACAACGTGGTGAAATAAGTGTACGTGGTCAGATACGTCTTCGTAGCAAATATCTGTATTGGTTCAGGTGTTGCATTTACTTGCACTGACTTTGTTGCTGTCTTCCTCATCGGTGCCTTCTCCAGGACGACGTCGGTCGACGTGGCCACGTTCGTTTTCATTACCGTGCTGCCGTTCTCTAAATATGTATTTATATACGTGTAAGTGATGTAATACGTATTCGTCAAATCCGGCGCCGTGGTATCATCCAGAGCGGTCAAGGTCGTCGCCACGCTGGTTGGTTTAGGCGTCGGTCCAGATTCCGTGATGATAAGCTGTCGCATTTAAGGTACAAAATTATAAACCAAAGAAAAACAAAAATCAAAACGGAAGTAAAGTAAAACCATACTAACTAAATGTCAATGTTATATTAAAAAATATCAAGATTAAAAAATATTTAAAAAAAATAATAAATAATATGAAAACAATATTAAGATTAAAAAAAGTAAATTAATGAATTAACAATACTAACTAAAAAAACAAAAAAAATGTCAAAAATAAAACTGAAACAACAATATAATGGTGTTTACCGAATCAAACAAGAAAATGAAATGTAGAAAATTGCTGTTTATAACACTAATTTGAGGACATTAAAGTAAAAACTTAAAAATTACTGTTTTTCCTTGTAAAAATACAGTTTCTCATACCAAATTTTCCTTTTATTTTTTAATATAATGCTATTATAAACAGTATTTTTTAGAATTTAGTTTTAATTTCGCCAAATTAATATTATAAACAGCAATTTCTTAAGTTTAATTTTTCTGAGTGTGTGATAAAACAACATCTACCAAACTCAGAAACAAAATAATACTAAGGTTAAACAAAGGATCAACCGTCGATAACAACAAAAAAATAAACAAAAACAAAATCAAAACAAAAATAAAATAGAATCAGGGCATTTAAAAACGACACCTAACAAAACGATCAACAACAACATTAAAAACAAAACAACAACAGCGATAACAGAAACAAAATAATAATACCAAATAACAAAAAACAAAATTGGCAACAATGACGAACATAACAAAAATATAACAATAGCAATGACAACAGAAACAAAAAGCAACGTACAATATGTTAATCGCGCAGAAATAGTTCATAATCCTATCGTTGTCGTTAAAATTACATATCCTTACCTGAGTAACTGTATCGCTTGTCGTCTCGATCTTTGTTCTACCATCCTCCAGCAGTGTTTTCTCCAACACCCTTGTGCTTAAATAAGTATTGGTCTCGGGCCTCGGTGCCTCCGACGGCTCTAGAATCATGTCCAGATAATGCTGCGGCGCGGTAACTGTATTCATAATCACTCGTGTGCTGCTCTCCAGAGCATTATGTTCGTCCGAGTGCTCTCCGTTTAGCGTCAAGTATATGTACGTTGTTTTGAATACTTCGGTGTGCAGAGTAGGCGAAGCCTCCAGGGTGTACGCCGCGGCCTCGGACGCCGGCTTTCTGTGCCGCTCTTCTGTCGCGGTGTTGGCAATCACCTGAGAATCAATGCAATTCTGAATTTATTCCGATTTAAACGCCAATCAAAGTAGCTCGATCGTGGAATGGTTTGACTTCATTTCTACGTTATTTCCACGTTGATTGGAGGTGGAATCTGATCTGATTCAACGTGATAGGAGAATTGGAAAATCAATTCTAAAGGGTTAATAAGTAAGATGGAACATTCGACGGGTTGGACGAATATCATTTTGGTTGATTCGACGTTGATTTTGCGTGGATTTTACGTAAATTACTAGTTTTAAATGGAACATTTTTAACGCTTCGGTATAATTGGGTTGTGTTTTCAAATCAAATTTTATAGTTAAATGAATGCCGCTGAATCGTGGATTCTACGTGGAAAATACGTGTATTTGTTGTTTCAAGGGGGATTAAGAAATACATTTTAATAATACATCTATGGTGTTTAAGAAGTATAAATAAATCGTCGTTATTTACATATAACATTCTACATAGAATATAAGAGGAATAAGTGTTTCAATTTGAAACTTATACAGATATGTTCTATGTTTAATATATAATCCATCCAAATTAGTCAAAACGTCGAATAGACGTATACTTTACGTTTCTATTTTTTTCGTGTACATATTTCTCGTGAATTACAAAATTTCCAATTGACAACGTCTATCACAAATTTATTTCATATATCTTAAAACGTAGATTCTACGTTTATAACACGTAAAAAGCACGTATTTCGCCTCTTTTTACGCGTTCAATCATAATGCTGATAAAATGTCCCTCGCATTAAAATTTCCATTCAGAAATAACTAATACCCTACAATTACCTGCTGTTCCGTGGTCACGATCGCAGTGCCATCTTTGGTAATCGTGTTCAGGTACGTGAACGTCGTGGTGCATGTCTTCGTGACGAATTCGTTCGGCCGTTCCTGCGGAAGTAACATCACTACGGCATCTGAAAGTGTTAATGTCGGTTGCATATTTGAATTTTCCCACCGCAAAGCAGGAGTCGGTCCGGCTACGATAACTTCAACGCCATTCTTCATCACTCGCGTCGCTAAATTGAATCTTCGTCCCTCTTCTTCGTCTTTCTCATCGCCTTCACCGTTTTGCTCCGTATTTTCTGTCGTTCATTTATAGTTTAATAACAATACCAACAACAGAATAATCTCAAAAACTCAAAAGATTAGAATTGAAAACGTTAACTGAAACTCGTCATATATACAATTACAAAAAATTGTGCAATTGTATTTTCATAAATATATATATATATATATATATATACACAGAATATACATACATAATAAATTACTGACAGGTTAAGACAATAATAACAGGTTTGTACATACGGAGCACGGAAAAGTAACGTTTATTATTATTAATATTATTATTATTAACATTTTTATTATTATTTATAATATTTATATTATTAACGTTATTGTAATTATTATCATTAAAATTATTAATAATATTTTTTTCAGAAGGCTGAGATTCAGAAGATAATACATGTAAGCGCAACGAAACCTTACGCAAGACAAGAAGAATAAGTTTGACAAAGAAACAATATTTCAGATGCTTATGATACAGAAAAACGTGTCCCGATGGTGTACAGTGAAAAACGCAAACGCGAAAAAGAGTCGGAACCATAAATGGATGGCTTTATTGTTTTTCGCCGCGGTGGCATTTGAGACAATGAGGCAATTAATTCGTAATCATTGATTTTAATTGAATTTGAAAATTGTTTACCGGGCAATAAATTCAATCAGTCATTCAGCGCGGACTTTTTTTTAGTTTCTTTTTTTTTCAGTGTACCCATTGTGTGCAGGATCCATATGGCGTCAAAGATTGCAAGCGAACGAAATTGAATTTGAATAGCTGTATGCATGGTTGCAAAATTTGTTCGATAGTTTGGATGGAATAATTGCAGTTGTAGTAGTTTAAAGAATATATATTTGTTGATTTACTTTTGTATTTGTATTTCAAAAAAATTTTTACTTTTTAGTTTTAGACAGTTTTAGATTTTAGTTTTGTTTATTTTTGTTAAGTTTGATATTTTTTGTTTATTTATCTTTCGTTGGTTCTGAATTTGGTTTTTGCTACTTTTTTTTTATTGATTACTACTTTGTTTTTGTTTTTGAGTCTTTTTGTAAGTTTTTTGTTGTTTTTGTTTATGCAACTAGAAAATGATTGTGCATATTAGAAGGCGTTGCACTTGCAATCATTACGCAACAATTGGTCACTGCAGCTTTCACAACTATAAACAAAAATATTAGACTGAAAGTATTAGATAAATACATCATATAATATACAACTGTACATACAATACTGTTGATCATTAAGAATAATTTGGCTGAAAAGTAAGTCGCAAACAATAGAACATGAAGAAGAGCCAGACGTTTTCCAAGTGTGTATGTACTGTAGATATTTATATTACATGTCATTGAAGTCATGTAGTGTATATACATTGTTTTGATATTTTTAGATTCAGAAATAATTGGATCATTTTGTGGGAATGAATTGTTGCACAATTTTTATGACTGTTTTAATACGTTTACATACACTATACAATTATATATAGATATATAGTATATATGATATTAAATCATTTAATATAATTAATATGTACATAATTTTAATTTAATTTAATTGCTCGTATTGCAGTAATTAGAAGAATTATGTATTTAAATTATTAAATATAGATGCAACGACAAATTCTATAACATTCTAAAACATAATTTATAGGTTATATAATTTGTTACTGACATATATAAATATAGATAAGCACAAATTTTTAGTAACTAAAATTTGATTCTAGAATATTAATGACAATATACATTATGTATTAAGAATTATGTACTTCGACAGTACATATTTTGGTAGTTATCCATATATACTTATATATATTTATACACATACAGGAGTGTCAATTTCCTGAAAAGTCCACAATTCAATCTAACTATGATTCTTCTCAGATATGGAAATTTATTTCTCTCTATATTTATTTACATTTATAATTATTAATAATTAACAATTATTGTTATCATTATATTATTATTATTATAAATATATATATATATATATATATACATTTATTCATCCACTACCGAAATGTTCAAAATAATCTCCAATTATTTCTGGTTAAAGGGTGAAAGGAATACTCACCGCTTCTGCAGTCTGGATTACTTTCAACCGTTGAAGTGTGCATCGTGGTTGCAGCAACAGGGGTGATAGTTACTGTAACGGGCACTGTCAAAGTCAACGTGGTCACTCTGGGTCTGACAGTAGTCGATGACGTCACTTCTGTCTCTAGTCCGTTAAGTTTCGTTACCACGTAAGTATACGTTCTCAATCTGGTGGACGTGACAGTGGTTTCGGTGTAATAAACGCTGGTCTGTAATTCGGGTGTGGGGTCAGTCGTATCGAGGGGTTTCATGAGAGAAGGATCATCAGAATCCAACAGAGTCGGTTTAGAAGGCAAAATCTGCGGGAAATCAGGTCGAGATAGCGAGAGATACAAATCGTCTGTTAATCCAGATTCTATGTCCTCAGATGTTGGAGACGTTATGGTTGTGGTGATTTGATTGGACGTAACAGTGGTTGGCAAGAGATTGGTGGTCTTGTCAATCACACTGTCAATTAATGTATCCTCTCCTAGAGGAATCACCGTTGGGATATAAGACTCTTCGACATACTCAGACTTTTCTTCAACAGAGGTCATATTCTTCAAGGTTGAACTGACATCTGTCAGTCCTGAACCAGTTGTTCCTGGTCCTGAATCAGAATCTATAGGTTGAACAGTCGGTACATCCTCCGGAAGGTCTGTGACTGATGCTGTACTTGTTTCCGTTGTGTTGTCATCCTGCTTCGACGAAGGCTTATGTTCATCCTTCATATTTTGATCATCATCAGCCCCACTTTTATCCATCTCATCTTCACTCACAGACTTTAGTGTTGACTCTGGTAATGGACTCGATGGGGTGACATTCTCATTTCCAACGTCAGAAATTTCAGCATAATCCTCCAGATCCTGAGATACGTTTGACACAGCGTCTTTGTTATCGGACAGAATTTCCTCTTCATCCAAACTGTCTTTCACCATTTCCAATTTATCTATTGTTGTTGTTTCAGGTTCATAATCCACAGTTGTGGTTTCAACTTCGGTACTAGTTTCAGGACTACCAGTTATACCTGGCAATTTACTTGGTCCTTCAACTTTTGATGGGGTAATCTCTTTTTCATCAATATCTTCAGCCTGATCCTGTTCTGTAGTAGTAGAAGCAGTAGACACTGGTGTTATAGGTGATTGGTCAACATCAACATTTGCGCTGTTGGTTGTAACCTTATAATCATCTTCATCCAGATGCTCTTCTTGATCATTTTCAAGGGTCGGTGGGAAGAAGAAATTATCAGTAATGATGATTGGGAAAGTAGGGGTCGACGCTTCGGGTATATCCTCGTCGTATTTGACAGGATGCCTTGACGCTGGTTTTTGGGTTTTGTAATCATAAATGACAGGCGTCTCCTCCAGAATTGGAGTACCTCTATAATAGTCATCCACATTGGAACCCGAGTCTTCATCCTCATATTCATCATCATCATCAACACCACCATTATCGTCATCATCAATATCAGAAGGCGCCGTGTAAAATCCTGTGGTTATAATAGCTAATGTAGGGGTTGGTTGAGGTATAGGTCTAACGGAAACCAGCTTCTTCCGAGTAACCCTTTCGCGATGTGCTTCAGTGGTGCTTGGTCCTAGTTTGCGTCTACGCGTGATTGTGACCTTATGACGGCCATTTTTCGACTGCCACGGTATTGAGGATGAAATCTCATTTCCGTTCCTCGAGTCATAATTGCGCACTCTGGTGCGCGTAACTACGATCCTTCTGGGCGTAGACGGATTTGCTACCACAGATGGCGCGACGGGTCTTCTTCTGACCACTGTGACGGCATGTTGGCGCGCGCTTCTGCTGCGCACAACGGGAACTCGAATCCGGACCTTCTTTCTAGGGATGTCTGCGTTGGTTAGATCCTGATCCTTATCATCCTGATCCGAAAGTCGAGCGCCTAGGTAATCATTTTGTTCGTCGTAAAAATGTTTATCTTCTGCTTGGATTACCGCCGTTCGGTATATATCTGCAAAGGTGTATCCGATTTCGTATTTGATTTGTACCAGGATAATGTGTTTACACGGATAAAAGCAACGTCGCATAATACCAAAACTAAAAGCTGTCGCCATCATACACCAATTGGTTTTCATAGTCGAACGCCAATTATCGAAACCCTCGAATCAAACAGTCCGTTTCGTTCTGATAGCAGAATCTCTCTGTGTCAGACGGTCGCCGTGTGGGCGCGCGTGCGGCGGCAATAGTAATAATGGCAGGTGGTAAATGGCAAGACTTGTTTTTTAGGCCGTTAGTAAGGTAAGAAGATGGGAAGAGACATGAAGGACACTCTAACTTAAAATGTATTATGTTACACTGGTCAATAATTATTCTAATAATTTTAACATCCTTTTTACAGAGTATTCAAGGCATTACTAGGACTTTCCACGTATTATCTATATGTATATATATGAATATACATAAATATATATACATATTAAAGAATTTTGTACATTATCAATGTTGTTTGGACGTAGACTCAGTTATCCTTACAGTGTTAACGTCTTATTACTTATACGAGTATATAATTTAACTTAAATCATTAATTTCAATCTAGATCCAAACAAATTAATAATAAACGGGCGTGCTCGATCAGATTATTATCATCATGTTCCAATCTCCATCGTGTACGGTCCAATCAAGGTACGTTAATTTGTATTCCATATATAATAATTGTGTAAGCCCGATTAATTAACTTATAGTGCATAGTGGAGTTTTGTACGAAAGTGGGGACCTGGGGGTTGTGGGGTGGGGGGCATTTATGTAACAAAGCTGGGTCAGATCAAGCATGAATGGACGTAGATATATGCCGTCCGACGTCACCCACTACACTCTCGAGACTTTCGGTCGGTGCATGCGCGTTGATGGATTCCTCGCTTCCCGAAAGTATATACGTGGTGGATTGTGGCGCAGCGTTTAATGATGGCGATATGGATGGGAAGATGGCGGTGTCTTCAACTTGTCTCTTCCTCCTATTCAAGGACGTGCTCTCTTCTCCAACTTTCACCGTGCTCAACACGGTACTGAATTCGCCGGGTCGTTTGCCAGACACATACAGAGTGATCACGCTAGATTCTGGTGATGGTTCTGGTGCCTCGTTCCTCTTATTGTTCAATTTGCTATTACTACTGCGAACCCGAGATTTTGACGGTTTCTCATATTCTTCTTCAGAAGAAGTTTCTTCATAATTATCTGGTTTATAGTCAAAATCAACTGGTTGGTTTCTTCGCTCGGCTTCTCCAGGTAAGGTGTTGCTCTGAGTTAAAAGAGGAGCTGCTGCGAATAGTGGATCCAGCAATTGATTTGCTTGTGGTTGTTGCTGGGGTTGCTGAAGAAGGTACAGCAAGGAATTAAGGCTTGCTGCTGGCAGGGCAGCGGTTGGGGTTACTACTACGGTATCGGTGATAAATTCTGTGGCTGTAACAACATCCGTTGATGTGTCGACCAAGGTCGTTAGAATTTCCTTGCCTCGGAAGGTCAAAGGTATTACGGTGCTCTGGTGTTTGGTGATGGTCGTGACATAGGTGGTAGTCCGCGTGTCGTATTTGGTTGTAGGAGTCGCTTGGGTAGCTATCCCTTGCAACAGTGGATTTTGTTGCCCCAGTTGTCCCAAGAGAAGTTGGGATAATAAGATATTAGCCAAAGGTGCATTAGCTCCAGATATAGATGGTCGGATTGTTGATACTATATTCTCTACTGAATAGATGGTGGTAGGTACTATGACAGATTGAGAAGCTCTACGACCTCCAAAACTGGTTAAGGTATGGGACAATCGTGTGGTTGGGGTCTCATGAAGAAGGAACCGAGTTACTTCAATTTCACCTTGGGTGTTAGTTCCTGTGACTTCGCTAGCTATTACTACCAGCTGCCTGCCATCTCCACCTACAACAGTGCTATACCGGTCTGGTCCAAGCACTTCTGTGCTTGGCTGAGCTGTTATGATGTTCCGTTGTTCGGTTATACCGTTGTTAACAACTGGTATGGTTACTTCAGTTGGAACGTAATGAGTCACGGTTATGGTACCATCCAAATCTGGTTGGTAGAATGGGGTCTGACGGATGTCTTCCAAGGATCCTCTGTTTCTTTGGGAAGTCCTGCTGCGATTGTTGTTTCTATTCCTAGTGTTGGAACGGGAATTCGATAATTTACGTGTGTTGGATGTATCTGTTAGAGTGCGAACGGAACCAGTTCTAGTTCTGGCGTTATTCCTTGATCGAAGAAGGTTGTCTGTTCTGGTTCGGGAGTTTAAGGTACTGGGTCGTTTGTAGGATGATCTGGCAGTACTGGGACCATCTTTCTCTCTCAGAGTGAATTGCTTGTTCCCTGACACAGCAGTAGGGTGAAGTCTGGAAGCGCTATTTCTATTAACTCCAGGCTTGGTTCTCTCTCTTGTATTGCTAATGAACTCACTAGATTCATCAGATCTATCGTTACCATAAACTTTCAAATTTGTTCTTGGAGTGCTCAAGGTCCTTCCGCGATTACCATATCTTTGAGTGTTTTTCAAATAAATTTGGCTTGAATCTTCTTTGCTGGAAGCAACGTCAGAGTCAATTCTATCTTCTAACTTAACTGTGGACACTGGTCTGCGAAATCTATTAGTTGTTAAGCGTGGCTGATTAATTTGACGCCTGATTCTGCGACTTCTGGCACTGGCAGTAAATGGTCTAATTCTAACTCCAAGGTTGGATCTACGACTGGTTCTATTAGTTGTTGATGGAGTTTCTTCATGCTCAGATCCTTCATAATCATTATCTGTGATCTCTTCGACTGGTTCATCTTCAAATGAAATATCAGAACCAATTGGTGGTTGACTTACGGTAGTAGTTTCTTCAACTGGTTCAGTTTTTCTTGTGAAAAATCCTCGTGGTGGGAATAGACCATTTGAATTTTGTTTAGATCTATTTGCAACTGGAGAAACATTAGCTTTAATTGTTCCACGGTTTGCATTTACACGGTTTTGAACGTTAGAAACATTCTTCCTTGTAACGTTATTAGTTTTAGACACCGTCTTTGGTGTAGTACTAACCGTTGGTCTAATGTTAACATTTTGACGTGCTGGATTTGTTAAAGGCCGACGGAATCTTAACAAGGGATTTGTAGATCTTCTGGAATTCTCCGTGGTTATTTGCAGAGGAGGAGTAACTGTAGCAGCTTCTTCGCTAGAATCTGTGAAAGGGGTTTCTTCCGTTATCAATGTTGTAGTTGTAAATTCATTCGCATTATCTTCTTGATCTTCTATCCTTAATGTAGATGATGGTTTCTGCAAAGTTGACGACGGACGAATATTTCCTCGGAACCTTGAGGAAGATCCTGGATAAGCGGAACTGCTGAGTCCTCGTTGTGTCTGTCTAGCTGATGAACCCCGAATAGAATTAGGACCACGTCGTACACTGTTAAAAGCTGAGGAAGGTGATATCCTGGATGATCCTCTAGTCTTGCTACCTCCGACTACAGAACCTGATACTATTGTTGGGGTAATTGAAGTAGAACCTCGTCTTCCGGAAAATCGTCTTGCACTGGATGGATTCAAAGTGGAGGAGTAAGGACCGATAGGAGAACTTACCCTTCCTCTAGAGGATGAATATCTATTACCCTTTCCAGCTAACGTTGCCGTTATAGTTGGTGTTATGTCTGTTCTGGTTATGGTTGTAGCACCTTGTGCATTCTTCCGTTTCGGATTGAACGTTGGTCTATTTCTCGAAGCAAAAGGTCTTATAACTGGTGTGAAAGTCCTCTTCCGCGATGAAAATGTTAATCGAGATTTCTTCTTAGATGCGTTATCATCATCAGAATCATCTTCTTCATTCTCTTCATTATCATGATCAGCATCATCGTGATCATTTGATATTTCAGTGGTTGAATCATCAGCTAATGACGATTGTATAACCGCTGGTGATGGAGATATCACTGGTACACTAGTAGCTAAATGAGGTGCAATGGTGGGTGTTGCTACTATATTCGCAGTTGTTGGATTGGTTAAATAACTTGAAGTACTTTCTATAATTTGGGCATACCTTCCTTCTATACTGGTACCGATTACTCTAGATTGGTAGACAATAGTAGTGTCATTAGCCTCTATTTGACCTTTGATAAGACGTACCAATCCAGTTCTGTGTCCATGAACCGGTGATTGTGTAGCTAACTTTTCAGCATGAATCTTAGTACTGGTGGTGCTTTCGATAACTTTAGCGTACAACCCATCAATTAAAGTTCCAATTTGTTTCGTAGTGAAATAAACCGTAGTTACTTCATCTGCATCCACTATGCTGCCTTTATTCAACGACAAAACGCCTGTTGGCATCGGAGGTGTAGCTGTAAGAGTTGGTGTTGGGGTTTCTAATTTTGTAGAACTCTGCACAATCTGTGCGTATAAACCATCAATGTATGTTCCATAGACATCAGTCATGTAATGAGTAGTAGTACCATCATTTACTAGACTTGATCTAATAGTAGATATCAAGCCAGTCATTGGTTCCGTTAATGTTTTCGATGGAGTTATATGCTCAATTGGTTTGTCATTTGTGCTTAAAATCTGCACAGTTGGAATAGCTCCGCCAATCGCTCTACCTGTTGCCTTGTCATCTATGTCATTCGCTTTTAATACATTGGTTATAGTTTCCAATCTGCTGTTCACAATCGTAGAATCTCCAACATACGAAGTTGTGAAGTAGGTAAAAGTAGTATACACGGTAGCAGGATCAGGAGAAACTGTGGTTGGTATGATGTCATTCACTCTATTGACCTCTGGAATATTTGGATCACTATCAGGAACGGTGGTGTCACTGTCCCTACTAGATGATATGTCATTATTAACAGGACTAAAGGATGTCACCTCGTTGTCAATCGTGGCTTTTGTTTCCGATTCAGGTTCATCGTGTATCGGTGTTGCATCCACAAAAGGACGATAAGTCTTTACAACATCCAACTGGATAGTTGGTGTAGCGGACACTCCGGGGGTAACGACATTGCTGACAGTTTCTTCCCGACTAGTTATAACTGTGTCACCACCTTTATAAAATGTGGTCCAATATGTAAAAGTAGTGAAATACGTTACTGGCAATGTGCTAGAAGGTTCCGGGAAGACCACGGATGGGCGAATAGTTTCAGTTACTACATTAGTGACGGTCTCCAAACGGCTCACAACATTGGACTCATCTCCTTTATACATTGTTGTGAAATAAGTGAATGTGGTATAGCTTGTCTGTAATAACAAAGTTGGCGCTGGTTCTACATCATGATGGTTCGACTCCGATAGCTCTTGATCTTCTGGAACTATATTTCTTCTGTCTGCTACATCGACTAAAGTTTCGCCTCCTGAGCTAGAAGAAGAAACAACGTCTGTTACCATTGAACCTAACACCTCCCCATCAGCTGGTACTGTGGGTTTGGAAGGTCTTTCGGTGACAACATCATTATTCGTGAAATTATCCATCGATGTTTCCGTGGTTAGCGTTTCTTCCTCATTCTTCTTTACGACACTTCCTTTCTCCTGTACTTTTTTTGCCAACAATAACGCTTCCTCCTGCGATTTTTGCTTCTGAATGGCTTCTAGGTATGCGAGAATTTCCGGTGGGGGATTTGATTTATCGTTGACTGCAGGCTTTGGCGTAGTTGCACCTTGAGTAAATTCCGGTTTAGGAACCACTGCAGTAGGTTGGATTTTTTCCGTAACAACATTGGAGAACACTTCTGTCCGCGTCTCAATTTCCGTCTCGTCATCTACAAATATTGTTGTGAAATAAGTGTAGGTGGTGTAGTATGTCTTGACTTGTTCCTTATTCATTTGACTATTTGCAACTGGGCTAGGACTAGGCTCAAGGTTGTTCAAAATGTTGTTATTCAACCTCACGTCGTCAACATTCCGGTCATTGATAGTAGTCAACATATCATCTACAGTGGTCAAAGCTTCTTCTGTGACATCATCTACTGTTGTGATGATGTTCTCGGTAGGATTATATTTGGATGCTTCTGATTCAGTAACCTTTGTTGGGGCTATAAAAATGGACTCTTCATTAAACAGATCGCTAACTCCTTTGGGTCCAATCGTTTGAGTGATGATATTCGTCTCCACAACCTCTCTACTGGAAACTGTAGAAGTATTCTCCTGGAAGAATGTCGTCAGGTACGTATACGTAGTGTACAATGTTTTAAATATCAATTCAATCTGTTCATCCTCGTGTTTTATTTCTTTCTCAACAGGTATATTTTCAATAACACTGACCGGTGCCTGAGTAGCTAACACCGTCTTCATGTCACCCTGTGTTGCAGTCGGCAATATGAGTTCCGTCAAGTAGGTGACTTCAGTTGAAACAACTTCGCGAGATTTAACTGACGTGGTAGTGTGTGCCTTACTATCGGTAAAGAAGAACGTGGTAAAATATGTAAAGGTCGTATAAACCGTGGATGGTAACAATCTTGTAGCAAGAGAAACGCCATTTACCGCAAACTTGTCTCCCTTATTATTTGATTCAAGGTCATTCTTCGACGAACCCCTATTCACACTGCGTCCCTGTTGGTCAACCGGCAGAATGTCATTCGTCAGCTCATCCTCCGCAGGCTTCTTCTTCAGCACCGGACTCTTCCGGTTCAGATTAAACAAATTTCTTACGGTAGTTATGGCTTCAGTGGTCTCATCATACGGGGTCACAGTGTCCTCATCGTTCGCCTCGGTTGTCATAGGTGTTGTCCCTAATGTGGTTAAAGTCGAATCCTGGTCGTCATCCGTAGAATAAGTTGTATAATCCAGGGTGGTTTCTTCCGTTCCATAAGCCGCCGTGGCTTCGTCGGGATAGAAATAAACGTACGACGATGTATGGACAATTTGCGCGTAATTTGTCCCAAGGTAAGTACCATAAATCATATTCTTGTAATGCGTGGTTGTACCGTCAGTGGCAGTGGTCGAGTCCACAACCTTAATTAAACCAGTTGGTTTCAGAGAATTCGTTTGCATATCTGGTACTTGTAGTAAAGGCGTCGTGGATTCCGCTGCTGTTCCAACGTCGACCTCGCTCATACTAGGCTGAATCTTCAAACCATCCAAATTTTCAGACTTTCCGGTCTTGTGGGACATACCATCGTCGTTTTGACCGCGGTTGCGATAGAAGAAGGTCTGCGTGGATTTGGGATGGGACAGTACGCTGGTTGGCTTGATCTTCGAAACCGCAACACCGTCATTCGGTCTGAGGGTGGCGTCGCCTTTGATGGTCGTAGCGGGACGGGCGGCGGGAGCTGCGGACGTGCTCGGCGAGAACACGATAACCGTGTCCCCGACGGTGGTTGTGAAGTCAGCAAAACCATGGTACGTGACCGTAGCCAAGTGTTTCGACTCCGGCTTCTTCGTAGATATCTTCGGTTGTGAACGGAAAATCTTCGGGACTCGCGGTTTCTGCACTCTGTCTTCGTCGTTGATCGCATCCGATCCACCCCGCAACACGTATTCCTGCTTGACCGTGTAAGTCGGCAAATTTTCCGCGGGACGAACCTTCGCTGGTTTGAACCTCGGCAAATTGATGGCCGATTCCTGTTTGTTGAAGATGTCGTTCTCTCGGAGCAGCAGATCGCTGGTATCATCCAGTCCGATTGGGGACTTTCCTTCGATCAGGTCGATCTTGTCAACGGCCTTCAACGGACTGCTGTTCAGGTCGAGCCCGATCTGCCAGTCATCTTTCGGCGTTTGGGACGGGTAAACCAGGTACGCGCTGGCACTGTTCGGCATGATCGGTTCCTTGTCGTAGAACACGCGGCTCGACGTGGACAAGATCCTGGCGTACAAACGACCGTTGTCCAGCGTCGTGCCCAACACCTGCGTGGCGTACTCGGTGCTCGCTCCATCTTGTACGAAGGTGCGCGCGGTCTTGGTGAGTACACCCACTGGTGGGACGGACTTGCCGGGACGGGCCGATACCAGGAGCACTGTTGTCACGCCTGGTGTGGGACAAGTTCGTTGTAGGAAATAAACCGTCGTTTGTTATTGGTTTTGTTGTTGCAGTTGTGCGTTGTTTTTGTCGTTATTGTAGTTCGTTGCGGTTCGGTCCGGTTTTTGTCAAGTCCGGTTCAAGGTCATTTCAGCCATACCGACAATTCGGACGGATTCGGGTTTCGAATCAATCGATTGGTCGTCGGAGAGACGGAGTGGCGGGCGGACGTTGGATGAAGACGGCATCCAGTTGTTGAGAAGAGTTGAAGGCGGGGAGCAGGCGGGAACAGTAACAGAAACAGAAAAAAAGAGAGAGACGATTTTAGTAGACGAGCTTCCTTGTCTCGGAGAAAAGACTTTTCTTGTTTTGCAATAGCAAATGACTTGAATTTGGTCGCGCTCAAGGTCGTACAACCGAAATTTCGTACAGACTGCGCGCGGCGTGACACTTTCGGGTACAATTTGTGCGCTGATCAAATGTATTTATACTTACTGCCAGATTGGTTAAAGTGACTGATATTAATTGATAGCTGAAGCATGATCTTTGCGAAATTTCGTTTGCCAGATTATGACTTCTGCGAGAGATGAAGGCTCGTTATGTGCGCCAATACGAGGCGCTGCTCGCATTGTATTGCTTGCGACATGACATTCGCTGTCGTCAACGTCTCACAGTATAAACTTCAAAGCGTACGTTAGACATAGTGGTGAGGTGAGAATGGACCATTGGCGCATGCAGTGTGACGGTAGGAAAGAGCCGTTTCGTATTTACATGGCCGCACAACGCGTCTACACGCGTGATGAAGGTTTAGTTCGAATGAAGGTGGAGGGGTAAGGCGGTAGTTGCGTTAAGAAAAAGCGGGTTCGTGAAAGCAAAAAAAAAAGTTCGGAACGGAATGCGGGTGTTAGAAGTATGAAATGAGCGTGGAATTTTGTGTTCAGGGGCGTACGTAATGTGTGTACGAGTTGTGTCGTTCGCAAGGTATTCCGTGGTTCAAATCTCAAAAGGTATCATACCGACAGACAAAGACAAACAGAAAACTGAAACTGATTCACAAAAATTTTTTGTACATTATATAAACAACATGAACACATATAATATATATTTATATATATGTATTTATATTTATTTACACAGAACTTATTACAAGTCGTTACTTGAGAACGAAGAAGTTACTCAAAGTTCAGAAATACGTAATAGCAATTGCGAAAACGAGATTTTAAGGACAGATTTGAAAAATAGAATATTTACAATGCAAATTTACATAATTACAATCAATGTGTCAAAACTGTACTTATCAAGTTGCGCATGACACGTCCTGGGTTCGTAACATGTTAAAGAAGACTCGGACACAAACGAATTGATCAACGATTAATTGCATTAGTTTAAATGATTGACTATTGCTCTCTTAACGATTAGGTATATGCGTGTGCGTGATTTTAGTTTGCAGTTGTATTTGCAATCGTAAGTGTGTTAGCGTGCAATGAAGCGGATTGTTGAATAAACATTACTTAACAGACACATACCATCGACATCCCTCTTTATTCTTGTCGCTTTAATCTCATCTTGCAAAGTTCCGCCAACTGAAACACAAAATAAATTCATTAATTACATGCTCGTACATCGACAGTGTCATGAATAAATTTGTATACACGCACACACACATACAAAACTATACACGATTAAAAACAATTTTGGCAACTAAGAACTGTTTACGTTCTTTTTGTTTTTGTTTTGATCGATGTGAATTTTGTTGAGGTCATTTGTATTTTTGTTTTGGACTTTGTTGTCGTAGTTAATGTTTTTATTGGTTTTGTTAATGTTATTGTTTTGTGTGCATTTTTCACATATTAATAATGAATTTTATTATCGTTATTCTTAACGAACGTTATTTCGCTGGTATTTTTTTTTGTCGCAAACAAACGTATCGCAAACTTGCGCAATGGACTCCCTTTTGAGGGCAACGTGATTAATAAGTCCTCCAATAAGCCAAGTCATAACATGCACCGACGTTACAAGAACCTGCTCCATATCGGCTGAATGCAACACGAAAACGAGAAAGAAAAAAAAACAAACAAACAAACAAAGAATAAAAGAAAACCTCAACGAAACGAATTTAAACGTTTTTCATCCAAGACAGAAAACACTTCCGACGACAAAATGAGTCCCAGCAAAACCCGCTCCGGACTTCGCTAGAAATTTGTCGCGTTATTAATCATATCGGCACACTCCGGGCATATTTTCGTCCGATAAGGAGGTGTGAACGCAGAAACCAGTTTGCCAGTGTGTCCCCGCGCTTGTTTGTTTACTGTTGTTAACATCGCGTAAGCGCGCAAAAAGAACCGCCGGAACGTCTCATAGAAGATATCGTCCGGAGGCCGCGACGTACAGTTATTTGACCGACTGCTCGTCGACTCGTGCGCTTGAAACGACGCGCGTTCTTGTGCGCGCACAAGCCGCCGCGGCCACCTCGGGGACACCTCCGTACACGGGCCGAGCCGGTTGCGCGAGCCCGACGGCCGTCGCCGAACGGCCGCCGATGCCGGTCGTTCCGATCGGTCCGCAGCCGCGGTTCCAGCGGCTACCCGGAATCCGTCGGTCGTCGCGAATGGCAGGCACGTCCGGTGACCCGCGCTGCTCTACTCTCGATTTAACCTCCTTGCTGCAGGATGCGCGCGCTTCATCGCCAAAAGGTTACCTCTTTGTTCCGCAAACGGATTATTGCCGAACCGATGCCGATGCACCATTCACCTTTCCTCGCCGAGCGTAATCTAGATTGAGCTACATTCACGGAGACGAGTCGAGAGGCCCTCGGGGCTACCTTCGGTATTTCAACGACCAATTTCGAAATTAATTGTCGTCGTCGTTGATATTCCCGCTAATTCCAACACCTTTGTTGTTGTTGTTGATTTTGTTACTGTTTATTGTTGTTGATAATTTTGTTAATGTTATTGTTGTTGATTTTTTTACTGTTATTGTTGTTGTTGTTGATTTTGTTACTGTTATTGTTGTTGTTGATGTCGATTTTTTTTTGATGTTTTGTTGATGTTCTTGTTTATTATTATTGCCTTTGTAATTTTGTAGCCGGTATTTTTGTTATCGTTCATTTGTATCCATTTATTTTCCTTATTGTATTTGTTACTTTTATTTTTGTGCCTCATATACACTTTTGCTTTTTATTATTGTTACAGTTTGTTGTTGACTTAAACTTTGTTTAAGAAACTATCTCTGTTTTTATTTTCTACTTTTTATCTTTGTTACACGTTCGCATTTCTTTTTGTTCTTGTTCCTAATTGATCCTAATATAATTTTGTTTTTGTTCTTGTTCCCTGTTTTTGTTGCTTTGGATCATTCCTTTTCGTTTTTATCACGATTAAGAATTCGATGTAACTTCAACTCACTTGCATTACGTTGCGGTTAAAAGTAACCCCTGAAATACCTCAAAGTGCACAAAAATCCACATTATCGGCAACAAAAATGCAAGACACGTCGTTCATTCTTGCCGTGACATTTGCTTTTCAAACGGAAACGATCCGTCAACGACTATCCGCGTTGCCATTTGTTCTTAACGGTTTCCGTTTTCAGCGGTATCGTAATACAAGCGTTACGCCACAATGAACTAAGGATCGTTATCAATTTCTTGTCAATTCATAACACAATTGCGGTATTAGTACGAGAAATGTAAATGCATGTTAAGCGTACAGGAGTCGTACTAATACCGTTGCGTGCTCGAACAAGTTGTCGCGCGGGACCACCGCCGTCCCGCTCACATCCGCGTATTCCGTCTCGCCGGTACGGTTATAAGAAGAAATCATAGTTACAGTTTAAATTGCTTATGTAACTCAGTTAACACTCAACAGAACAGTAACCCAGTTAAGTCAACTATCCCAGACGCGATAAGTAAATTAATCGGTTTTTTATCCGGCCGATAACTGTAAAGCCCTAATCAAGCACAATGGATTATAAGTCGGATTAATTAAAACATGGCAACCGGCGTTCGAGGCTCACGTTACATGTTTTAACAGTTTCCAGAATTGAAAAAAAACGAACGAGAAAGAGAGAGAGAGATGGAGAGAGAGACGTCTCAATAGCCGAACGGATCGTTAGGATAATTAGAGGTTTAATTGGGCCGCCTGTTGGTATATTGAAATGTTGCAATTCAACGACGACAATTTGCCGCAAAAATTGCGTGCAACAATTTCTTCAAATCGGAACCATTAAGGAATGTACGATTTGTGTTTATAATAAGATCGAAAATAAATATTTGTTATTGTCTGTTATTAATCATTTTGATATTGCTATCTCTATATTTTTGCTGATGCTGTTATGTTTATAGTTTTTGTTATTGTTCATTTTGACATCGCGTTACGTTGATGTTGATGTTTTCAGTTTTCTTCGCTATTTCGACTTTTTCTACAAGTTTTTGTTGTTGACAAATTTCGTTGACAATTAATTATTGTTTTCAATACTATCTGTACATTGGGTTTATTAATTTTGTTTTTGTTTCCAATTGTTCGTTCTAATATCACTTTCAACTTTGCACTTATCATCTATTTTCATTTCTTTTTGTTGTTGTTTCGTTGCAACACGCATTGCTTTTGTTTTTGTTGCCTTCTTTTCTTACTGACAATTTCTTTCCGAACTCAGTAAACGTCATTTTTTGTTCCCGTCGTTGTTGCTGCGAACGAAATTCAATGCCAAACACGACCAGCGACCGAAAACAGCCTACCCGGACGAAACCGAACACGCTGCCGTAACAACGAAGCCGAGTCCGACGTCCGCGAAGTGATACCCATCGCTCCGAACAGTTAGAAGAATTTGCCGCGTTACATTTTAGCCGCGCGGCTGCCGGCGATCTTCCTCTTACGGTTTTATGCACTGTAATTGAACATCGCAGCCGCAGATGACGAATTGTTCGGCGGATGATGTTTATTTATGTAAGCCAGCGAACATTTATATTTATGAGCCTCGCATTGTCGATCCGCGTTCATTACTCGCTTCCATACCCAGCGCTGCATGGCGCTCTCCAGAGAAAGTGGACGAACGTGAGAACCGCGCTCACAGAGATAGATGCCTGCACTCTCCCGCGAATCTGCTTCCATCTTCGATTCCGCGCGCTCAACCGAGTATTGCATTAGAATTATAAGATCGTCGAGAACATTAGCGTCGTCATCGGCAGGCTTTGCGACCCAATGATCATCGTTTCAAATCATTTGCTCCGACGGGTTATCCGCGATCAAATTATTCGCACCATACACTCGTAAAGCGATCCTTTTATCTCTAGATTTTAGAATTTTAAGAACAGATTAAAAAAGGACGCAAAATATAAACTGATCAAATAAATAAAGAAAATAGATTTGCTTTTTTAATTTGTTCCAAAACATTATGTTTTTACACTGAAAAAATAATCTTACAAATTTTACCAAACTAAATAATAATAGAAGGAAAAATGGACAAAAATGTAAACAGTATGATAAATTATGGTTAGAAACTTCTAAAAATATGTCAAATATTACCAAATAAATGATAAAAACAATCATATCGTCTAATGTTTATTTACATTTGTGCTTATTTTTTCTACTGTTACTATCTAGTTTGGTAAAATTTGTAAAATTATTTTTTTCAGTGTCCGTCGAATAGGTTTTTTTTTCATTATTATTATTCGAGTTTATAAATACTAATTTTGTAATTTTATCAGAAATACATATGGATATATAGATATAAACATTCATATACAGTTAACAACAATTCTAGTATTCCTGAATTAGCGTGCTGTGCTTCTGTCGTTGTTATTGTTTTTGTTTTGCTCATCCTTGTTTTTGTCATTGATGCACTTTTTGTTGTTGTCATAGTTGCAGTTTTTGTTTCTGTTATGTTCTTTTCGGCAAAATTCAGGGAAATCATTTTCCATCGTTTTCATCGCAGGTGTTGTTATTCCGATCGCATAACAGAAATCGGGATTCCGATGGATTCCACTTGCAAAACGATCCGATATAACCGCGGCATACGTATTGATTTGAGGTAAAAGCGACGAGGGTGAAAGCGCCAGTCGGTGCCAAACACGCAGGTCTTCGTTCTGCGAGAATTCTTCGCCAGATCGGAGCGCCCGGCCGGTGGCGCGTTGCATAAGCCGCGCGCGTAAATGTGCAAAAAATGCGAAAATACGATGTTAATGGATTGGATCTGACGTGGGAACGTCAATTCGAATCAGCGCAGAAGCACGTCGGACGCCTGACGGAAGTCGCGGCATTTGCGAAACTTATATTGAATCGGGATTAGTCGAAATCGATTTGCGAATTGTTTTACCATATTATGGAAAGTATTGGTTAAAATTACTCGCAACATGCAAACGCAGTTTCAATTATCTTCTTATTCGCGTTTTTGTTACTTTTGCCGTTGTATTTGTTTTTGTTCTTGTTGATCTTTTTGCATACATTTAATGATTGTATTACATGTTTTGTATTGCATGTTTTTGTTATGGTGTCATTTTGTATTTTGTTTCATTGCCATTGATGATACCCTGCAGTTACAGTTGTTTTTTGTTTTTGTTATAGCCACTGACATTGTTTTTGTTTTTGTCATTGTAATGAACATTTATCAATATCGTTCCAGTTTCGTGATGATGATTATTATTGTCATTGCTGTCATTGAAAGTAACGTCTTCAAAGTGTAAACAAGTATTCAATTAAGAACCTTTTAATGTCAACCCAAAGTAATCTCGAATGTTGTCATTTTTGCAATCCTCGGTTAATATGTTTTCAATTTACTTTAACGATCATTCAAGACTGATTCTAATTGTATATTCAATTGCGTTACAAAATAAGTATATAAAATTAACATTACTAATGAAACGGCTTATAAATTACATTCATCGATTCAATTATATTTATTTCTCAAATGTCTTCATTCAAGTCATATTATAACAAATATACCATAATATTGCTCGAAAACAACACGGGTTACAAAACGACAAAAAAAAATAAAAAAAAAAACAAACATCTCCACCGACACTTCAATGTTCCTTTCCAATGTAACACACAGTCGAAACGTGATCATTTTTCATGCAAGATTCGCAACTTGATGGACCCGTCTGTGGCTGATAATCAACCAGTCAATGGCGCATGAAGACATCAAGTCTATCGAAATGTTCATTACCGGCGTTAGTGCCAGTCATTACTGGCGCACCGGTCGACCGGAATGGCGCTTTTCATAATAACATCGGCATTTTTACTTAACGACCGAAACCTTTCGTCGATCAGGTTGAAATTCGTTTTCACTCGCAGGGTGTCCCTGGGGCAAAAGTGGGTCTCCGCCGACTCGAAATCAGATCGCCTCAATTTCTTTCGGATCGAGCGTTTTCACCCGGCGAAGGAATTTTTCGCGCGCAAACTCGTTCGTCCTGCTTCGGACCTTTTGCCGAAAAAACACGAACGCCGTTAAACGCCGAATCCGCTTTAATGATTTTCTCGTTAGTTTCGTCGTTATTCTTTTTTCTTTTCCTTTTTTTTTTTCTCTCTCTCTTCTTCGTCTCGTTGTTTTTTTTTGCGTTTCGCGCGCCCTTGCCTGCGAAGGTTTTGGTGTCAGCGAAACAATAGTGACAATCTATCTTACTAATCTTGGCGCGGACCGGACGAACGAGCCATTACTGAAATATGCTAATTAGCCTGGGGGATCGGCCAAACTCACTCTCCATCTCTCGGCCGACCTCTCATCTTCGGTGCCATTTTGATTGCGCGCGACTTCCACCGCTGACCAATTTATTTCCTCGCGATAGAAAGTAAGCTTGATATTTGGGTCGAACTACGACCCATTCCACAAAATGCTTCCACGGAGCGCACGCTATGTTTACGTTCGATTCGATGAATTGCCGCTCGTGTACGGCATTCTAACGGACGGGAAATTTCAATAGATCGCCGCTGCGACAAGTGAGCGCTTCGATTAATGAACTACACAAACCGACGTATCCACGTTTTAGGCTGGGAAGATAAACAACGGTTCTTTCGCAATTTATTCTATCCCATACCGGTATTCACATTCGACATTTCTTTTTCGTTGTTTTCATTGCGAGTTGTTGTTGTTGTTGTTGTTGCTATTGTAAATGACTTTGTCTTTGTTGTTGTCATTTTTGCGTTTGTTATTGACACTGGTTTTTTAGCTGTCTTTATTCTTTTTTGTTTTCGTTTGTTGTTGTTATTGTTAATGACTTTGTCTTTGTTGTTGTTATTAGACACTATTTATTGCTATATTTATTCGTTTTGTTTTGGTTGTTTATGTTGTTCTCTTTGTTAGAATATTGTCTTTGTACATTATTATTTGTTGTTGTCATTGTTTATGTCTTGAAAAAAATATTTGATATTGTGTCTCATTGTTATTGTTGGCTTTTTATTGTATGTTGTTATTGTCGAATATATTGATTTTTTATTTTATTGTTCTTCTTGATGACCAATTTCGGTCAAAAATTTGATTCATTCGTTGCTTTCATTTTCTTGCTATTGTTATTGTTATTGTTATTGCATTCTCATTTTTTTCCCCCTAACGTTCTTGTTGCTTCAACTTCTTCTCTTTCTTGCAGTTCCAAGTTATCTCAGTTTCGTCGCCTCTTTCTTCCTTCATAAATATTATTTATCGCTATTAAAATCATCGCCGTCAAAATGTACATTTTTATTTTCCATTCCATTTCCACGCAAATTATTACATCAAATACCAATATTAAAGTCCCTATTAAATATTATCTTCTTGACAGTAATGCGCGCGCGTTGTCGAATCCCGCCAAGTTAAACCGTGGGATTTACGACTTTAATAGGTTATCTCTACACGCGTATTTGTGCGTTAAAACCGACGGCGCTTGCGCAAACCCGCGCAATTTTTGCCCGACAATTATTGTTTATTCATTCGTTGCGTTATCGCGTTGCGTTACCTTGCGCCGAGAGCGATCAATTTTACGATCCGTCTTTTGAATTAATTTTTATTGTTTTGGCAATCCGGCTAATGGATTCGACGGCGTCGGCGCGCGCCCGCCATTTGCGCTTCGCGTTTCCCCCGAATCGACTCATTAAGCGCGCGCGGTGAATAGAAATCGTGCGAGCGCGGTAAAAGTCAATTGCGGGCATCTATTAATCGCGAACTCAATCGCGAACTCAATCGCGACTATTAAGTTAAATGAATTTGATTTGCTGCGCCATATAAATCCATAAGCGTCAATCATATCTTATTAAATTAACGATCGGGAACGCTTTTTGATTTATCGCGACTGTTGTTGTCGCGGCGCAGGCGCATAAATCACCGACGACGATCGCGCGATTTGTCACGACGCGAAGACCCTGATTGCCCGTCGGACGCGATTCGTAATTCGTTGCACTTTTAATTTTAATTGCCGCCATTATTTCTGTTGTTATTAATCTCGTGCCGGGGCGCGTGACATTGCCAAGTGTTTACTTTCTTCGACCTTTATTTCGCCTTTTTTAGTGTTTCGTTTTTTTTTCTTCTTTTTTATTTAGAAAAAGAGAAATGATATATACGACCGGGAATCATTGTTCTTTTGTATTATACACGTCCACACACATACGCACACGTGTTGAAACGCGCATTATAAAACCATTCAATGTGTGGGTCCGTCTTTTTGATCTATCGTTACAACTTTCAAAAAGTACACGAAACAAAAAAAACGGAAAAAGAAAAAAAAACACTTTCGAGATAATGTGAAAAACACTGTTGTTGATTTCATGTTAATTCACGTTCAAACATGATTATAGTTTTGGTGAGAGTGCATGTCACATTCCGCAGTCGAAATACAAAACTGTTCGTTTTCTCCGACGCGTCGTAATTTTGTTTTACATTTTGCGGCCGACGCGACAAATGCGTCGAATTGCGCGATCGCGAAAATCCAAAATCGATGAAAACCTCGAACACGTTTGCGTTAAACGCAATGAATAAAAGACAATCGTCTATTGATCGTTATTGGAATGAAACGTTTCGAAAACGAAACGAAGCGACGCGGTTCTCGGAACCGCTGGCGGCGGTCGTTGTTTGTTTGTAAACTCGAGCGTCGCGGGCAAATTCTCGGAATCGGCTAACCGTTGAATAAAAGCGTAATAACGCCGGGATTAGTTCGTTAAATTAGTTTCGAAATTCGATTCGTCTTCGAATCGTTTCGCGAAATAATTAAGAAGTTGCGGATCGCGCAGTTCACTTAATTGCATAGCGCGCGGCAAGCCAAAGGTACTGTTCGAATTTTGCAGTTTAACCGAACGAATTATCCGTCTGCGTCTATCATTTGCGAGGCAACCGATTAGAGCGACTGATTGCATAACAGTATCCGCGGAACGGATTTAGAAAAATAAATTGGTAAAAATGATTGGCAGACGAATGAAAGAGGACAAGACTTGGTAACGCAATAACAAAGATTATGCGCGACTGCTCGACCGCAGAAATTCGTACGAGGCATTGTTACGATGCAGTCATTACCATTGCGGAATCCCATCTGACATGAACTGTTCAAGCGTAATCATCGCGGCGCATCTGCTTGCGGGGATGGTCGCGAGCGGCGCTGCAACGCGAGAGCGACGCGCCGCGCGCCGTCGAAGCCGAAAAATAACAGTCGCGGCGCGCGGAACGCCGAAGACGGAAACGAGAAGCAGAAACCGATAAAATGCGCCGGCAGATCTGCGCGCTGATAGCACGCTTTAACGCTCTGCTGGCCAACTCTGAAATATTCCTCTCCAAATGATTCGTTTGTGATTTACAGCTTTACGGCGACTGGAAGGAACGCCGCGCACTGACGAGATACGCGTGTAATTCATCGCGGGACGCGATTTGTTGTTATTTATTGCACCACGTTTAATTGCACGGCGATCGGCGTTTCCCAATTCGTCGACGCCATTTTTTTTCGTCGCTTTTTTGTTCATCGCGACGGTACGCAAGGTAAGTTGCAAGTCGTTGTAAGTCGATGGCGAAACTAAAGTTTGCGTTTTGTTTGTTGCAGATGAAGCTTGCGGAGGTACGTAAACAAAAACATCATTGAAGGTCATTGAAATCACGGTAAGTATAAAAATGTAAATATTAATGACATTTGATGAACAGTGAACAAAGATAGTGTATATTTATTGGTTCGGGTGGATATATCGTAGCGAAAATTATTTTTTTACACAATGACATCTGGTCGTGACGAATAGTACTAAACATTTATGGATATTTGAGTCGCCAAGACAACGTTTACAGTAATTGAAATCTGCGAGTCAAATGTGGTTGAATGAAAGGATTGAAAATGAATTTTTTATTGCGAAAGTTAAACTTATGTAATATAATTGGAATATAAAACTGCAAATAAATAATAAAAATAACTCCAATTTTTATTCTCCTTTTCACATTTCAAAACGGCTTCATTTTGCGAACGCAAATATTTACAAAATACCGAAGTAAATAAATTATTTCACTCGGTGGATATGAAATTGTACGACGATATAATTTATTGGCATTTCATATTATGATGAAACAGTATTTTTCTGACTCAATTCAGACGACTTCGATATGGCAAGCGTGTATATGGCGAGACCAATCGGTGGATGTGAAATAATCGCAGTGAAGGAACAAGATGGATTAGATTGAGTCGGATAACTGGTGTTTATTTAAATCCCATATTTATAATAAACTGTGGGAACGAGAAAGTAGTCAAATAATGTTGCTGCGGCGATAACATCAAGATGGAATCAAGGTAAAAGACGCGGTACCTTTATATGTATATCTCTTAATATAAACAATGGAGGTGCAATTTATTTGCTGGATCTACGATTCCCTTGCTAAGCGACTGAAACTAAGTATAATGTACTTTTTCCTGTAACAAATTCTACATTGAATAATTTGCAGCAAATTATGGGTCATGTCAAAGACCAGCAATAACGTTAATAAAGTGACTGACTGAGTCTTAACCACAAAGCATATCCAAACGACCTCTCAAAGGATGACCGTTCTTCATGTTTTCACTATTCAATTGAAGATAAATAACGTTCGGTATATCGTATTGGAGATGTAAAGGATCTTCCAAACAGGAATCTCCGTCTTAAAATTAACAAATAAAGTTTAACAAATAAATTCTTCACGTGGAAACTATGTCAAAAAGAGGAATAAATTTCGATTTTAAATTTTGAATTCAATCGATTATTAAAAGTCAAAAGCCAAGACCAGCGAAGAAATGGCTGAAAATAAACACACATTGATACCCAACCGAATCGCTTGCAAATATAAAAAATGGCCAAAAATTGATTAAGAAACAATTACAATTGTTTCGTATCGATTTGATGCAAATCCAATGAGTGTAATAAAGAAAAGTATATAAAACTAGGAGATAACCCTGTTGAATTCATTTCCTTCGTCTGATGATTAGTGAGTGATTTGAAAATGCAGTACATCGAAACTTGTTCGTGAGCGGACTGAAAAAAAATGAGAACAAACGTAGGACCGAATGAGTTCGACGTGCCCCGGGGACAAAAGTCGCATCACGAAAGAAGCAAACGACAACAAAAGCGCCGCGATTCGTGAAAACCATATCGGCGAGCGGCTGGACCTTTTACAGCGCAGTCTCGTCTGGCCTCGGACGCTACTGGAAGTAGGCGCTTCGTGAGAGAAGAGGAGTCAGTGTGTCGATCCGTTATGAGCCAGAGGCTATTCGAAATTCGTCGGGCCGCCGCGCACTCGGCCCACATAGATTCTCGGCGGGTCGTCGATCTACAGCGTCGTGCAAAAACCGAACGTCCGCAGGTGGATCGAAGACGACCGAGGACACCGGCTAAAGGGGTCACCGGGTGACTGTGCAGCCGTGTCACATTCATTCATCCAGACGAGCACCGCCTTTTGTCGCACGAGCGCAATACATTACCGGCAGACACATCTCCGCGTACACAGCGCCGACGAGGAATTTTTATTGTTCGGTAAACACTCGAAACTGGCGATAACTGTACCTGGGAGCTGATTTCTGTTTGATGGTCTGGAAACAATTAAGGAAACGGGGAAAACGTTGGAAGTTGAATTCCGCAATTTCGTACCGCTGGATGTTTCGAGAAGAAAGTATTCAAAGTGATAATTAGTAAATGGGAATAATTATAATATAATTGTAAAATAGTGTAACGACCGATAAGAGATAAATAAATAATGGCCACAAATTTAATTGCAATGCTTTATGTATTTTTCAGAAAAGTGGAATATAAATATATAATGTATAATAAATATCAATGTTACAATTTTGAATCGTTACTTTCATTAGTTTCTACATGTAATTATGGAATGTACTATAATGTTTCGAATAATCTATTATAAATTTTCGTAAAATAATAAATATTTTTATAAGACATAGTATTGTGTATTACAATTCAATCTTCATACTACTCCATCCTTGATATCAGCATAACGTATCTCGTGTATTTTCAATTCACCATTTGGAAACCTTTGTGCAATCAACTTTTTTTTTATCTCCTTGAGAATTTTCTCGTGGATGATTTGTCAAGACGCGTTGATATTGAATAATCAAAGGTTTGACGAAGAAGTATCATGATATTCGTGAAAAGAACGCGACTTGGATAAAATGAATCGAAAGTCTTGAGCCATGCATATATTATAATGGAAGTAAATTATGCAAATAAGGTGAATTTAATCTTTCAAAAGACGTATAAGTGTGCTGCAAATTAACTTTCTCCAATATTTCCCGTCGTCATTATGTTGCATCGGTAAAATTAATGAAATCCGATTTAATAGATAGAGAATTAATATGCGATTCACACAGAACAGTAAATATTAATGGATTTTATCGCCCACAATTGACACCTTCGCTTACAAAACCAGCAATTTGAACGTTACTGTGAAATCCTTCCTACCCGGCGTCAGTTTACTAATACTTCAAAAACAAAAAGACGGATGTCTTCCAACTTGCTTAACAAGATAAAGAGATACTTCGGCATTAACTTTTGGACCACCGTTATATTACTTTACGAACCAGCTAAAAATCCGCATTCACTGAGCACATAGAAAATTCTTCTTCCACTTCGCATATACCAAAGGTCAAAATGTTAAAGTGGTCGGACCTACACGAAACTGGTTCCCCCCCTATTCCAAAAGTAACCTCTTTGCTGAACCAACACTCGAACATACCCCGACCCATTGGCGACTAAAAACTAACCTATTGCGCCAGAAAGCACGTAATCATCGGCTCCGTTTTGTACCCCGTATACCTATATCTGTCCACAGGATGTTCATTGATATTTGTCAATCGTCGTAGTCTACCGTTGATCGACCGTTGCGCTCGATTCGCGCGCGTACTTTTTCAAACAAACAGGTTCCCATTCAGAATCCGGCCTGCTTACATCGAATTACCTCAAGCACATCATAATTGCGCTTGTTTATTATTGAAATGCACCGAACACCGGCGTTGCACCTGCATTGTATTCAACACCAATCAAATCCATCAATCTGGCAACAATAGCGCTCGCGTCTGAAATGTTCAATTATCGATGGTATGCATTTTCCGCGAACCGCAGTACCGCCGTCTCCGTCTGGCAACCGCCATCGGACAAAGACAGCGACAATTCGGAACAGCGATACCCAGATAATGAAATATTTATTGCGATTTCGTAATACAATTTATTACACGCCGATCATATTGCAATTACAAGGTGAGATTTATGAAATCGACCTGGCGTTCAATTAAACGCACGGTTTTTCTTTTGACGCTTAATATCTGGAATATATAATTCCGCAAAACGGAATTATCTCATTGATAAAAATAACGCTTAGAAGACTCCTTCTAACGAATGATCCGATTCTGAACGATAAAATGTGACCACGTTTTTATTTTCATTCCTGAATTCAGATAGTCGTTACGATTCATTTTTCGTCGCAGCGAGTGACAAAACGGTGAATCGCTATACAAATATCCCGTATCTTCAAAGAATCCGATAGCGACGGCGACAATTCGGAATGGCGATAATGGTACATTTACTGCGATTTCGTAACACAATTTATTACACGCCGATCATACGCGATTACAAGGTGAGATTTATGAAATCGACCTGCGTTTAATTATAAACGCACCGTTTTTCCTTCGCACCGGCTTGTGCCAGTTTTCGAATTCCACGGGAGTTTTGCGTCGCAGGTTGATCGCGCAGAAGCCGCGATCTACTGCGCGAGCGCGCGCGCGAATTATCTCGCGACGCGCATGCGCGCCCAACGGGCACACCCCGAAACACCACCGGCGAGGGTTAATGAATTTCTGCCGCGCTTTTGTTAGTGGCGTCGGCGTCTGAGAATCGCGCGATCTCGTGTGGGAACGAAACGCGCCCACGTGACGGAGCCACCGTCTCCGCGCCCCGTTCCACGGCCACTGTTCATTGCACGCCAATCAGTCATCCGAAAACGCAAAAATCCGAACGGCAACGATCGCGCGGCATGTTAATATTGTTGCCGACAATCGCGCATTCCATCGGGAAATGAATCGGAACTCGGGTTGCAATCGACCGCGTGCCAATTGACGCGCCGCGCAACGACCGATTACGCAAAGCGGTTAGTCGCCCGAGCCGATTCAAAGTCAGACGGACGAATGCCGGGCGAAACGAATCGGACGCCGAATGCGTCGGCGCGACGCGCCATCGAACGTAACGCGTGCGCGCGCAACCGTTCGCCGACGATTCGCGATTAAATCCGATTGCGCGTTATACAACGTCTTGCGTCAATGGCCATCAACAGGAAACGCGATTTATCTGTCGCGACGCGCGAATCATCCCGATTTTTTTGCCCGCGGTGTTTATAGTCGCGTTGAATAACCGTCGGAGCGGTTCGAGCGCGGACAAAAAGCAAAACAAACGCCGAGGAATTTGTCGCGCAAAATCTCGAATCATTCCTGGAATGAAGCGCGTTTTTACGCACGAACGTAGAGGACGTGTAGAAATCCGAAAGTAATTCCGCGATATGCCATTCTTCATCGGCCATAACCGTTTAATTTGCGCGTGAACTTTCTAAATTTGCATCGGACTGCTAATGTTTGTTGCTTGTTCCGCGACGATTCCGGGAAGAGAGAAAAAAATTAACTTTAATTGGAACGAAAAGATTTACAAAAGTCCGGCGTTTCGGGTTGATGAATATTTAAGAGACGCGCGTCGTAACGGCGGATCGAATTGAGTCTTGTTTTGGGAAATTATATTGCTAAAGGAATGCTAAATAAATAGTAAAAATTAAATTGAACAAATCACAATTTCTCTATTGGAATATTTTAAAAATTACTATCGGTTTTATAGTATACTTTTTACAAACGTAATAATTTATTCGAACACGACTATTATATCATATTATATGTTTTATGATATTTTCAAGTTGTTTTTTTTTTTACTATATCTGTCGCAACTTGTTTGAGTACAGGCTGGATTTGTTAATCACTTTTTCAAATGAAAATGAGAGAGTAGGATTTCGTTTTACGAGTGAAAAATTTGTGCAAGTTAAGATATAAACAAAATTCGTTTACATATATATGTACTTAAATTTTAGGAAAACAGTTCACACTCAGTTTGAAGTTTTTATAGACACAGATAATATATAATATTATTTACACCGATAAAATATTTCGTAAAGTCGTAGAAAGTTTAAATATATATATTTTCATACGAGCATAATTTTCAGTCATCGGTATATTCGTTCTTATCTGCAATAAATTCCAAAGACTTTCACCAGGATTGATAATTATTAAAACTATTGAACGAATTCAATTTATTTTCATCGACCGGAATGAAACCAACAAGTTCCGAAACGAGCACGCAACAATGCATTCGATGTGATTGAAAATTTATTTAAATTCGGATCTATTAGGATACCCCGCGTATCGTCTGTCGCAAAAAACGCATACCGACATGGGTGAGCTTATTTCAGTTTTCTTTCACGATATATAATTTAATATGAAAAAACTTGTTTTGTTTCAATTATTTAATTTTAACAATGGTTTTGTTCAGTGTTTGAGTAAATTTATAGAGGTCAAATTTGTTTAAAAATAAACAATATATTTTCTTAATGTATCATGTAAATATATATATATATATATATTTACAATCGAATATTACTATTCTATAGTTAATTGACATATTTTATTTTCAACAAAAAATATGTTTATTTTTAAAATTATTTTTGTTATATGTTATAAATCGTTTAATTATTTGGAAATAATAATAATTGTTAAAAGTGTTGAAAAAATAAATCAATTCTGAGAATTATAAATCCTCAAACTTTAACCTTCAAATGTTGTTTTCATATAAACAAAACTTTTATCCAGTCGTAATATTTTGTCAACAATTCTTTCAGTCACATTAATAAAACAAGTATATTAAACCATGCGTGAGAAAACTTAGTAAAACAATAGTAAGATAATCATACTTTTCTACAAAATTGTCTTGAAGTAAGACATCCTTATACCGATGACTTATATATACTTTTTTTTATACATATGTTATATATTCATAAATTTCAATACCTAAACCCAGCGCATACAAAATAACCTAAATTATAAATGCCATACGTCAAACAGATTAATCTTCAATCAATTAAAATGAGTCATTAATCAACTACTCTATATTTAATTTACAACGAACTAATTACAACTTATCACGCGCGACCCGATTGGTCATTCGTAACAAATCCGCGAACCCGCATTGGCCAGTTACTTGAACCCACTTCACGCGTCAAAATTGACCATCCATTTCATTTAATTCGCATTCCTCAGTTCCGACATCGCCACCGAAATGATCATCACCGCATCGAGCTACAAAAAGAGAGAAAAAGACGACGAAAAAAAATAAAAGACCTATTCCCATCGTATCAATTCCGCGAAATCGGCAGCAGGTGTTGTTTACCGGCCGAATCGAGACTCATCGAGCGACGATGCGTCCCGATAATAGCCGATCACGCGCCCGGCCGCGCTTCGGTCGGAGCGTCGCCGCGGGAAGGATTGTTTTCGCGGGAACGCGTTCTCCGCGCGAACGTAACAGAATCCGGCCGCGTTAGAAGCGAGCGACGAGATTCGGAGCCGATCGTTTATACGGCGCGCGGATGGCTTACCAATACGATCGCCACGTGATATAGAAAGGCACGGTATTCATGCCAGTAGGTCGTCCATAGACCAAGCCCATGGCGTTCTTTGACTTTTAATCACGCTCGGACGCAAATCTTACCCGAGTTCGAATCTCCCGGATGTCGGCACGTTACTTTTACATACGCATGCGCACGCATTTTGCGTGGAAATATCCGATCGACGACGAAGTATCACGGTTTTTCACAGTTTGCTTATTGCGCGCGTAGACGCGAGGGTTCAATCTACCGTAACTTCGAAATGTTTTTTTTTTTCATGTTTACGATTCGCCACGGGTTGTAATCAAAACAATGCGGGCGATTGTTCAAACTCGGTTTTCGGCGCGAATGCAGTCGGCGATCTGTTGGCACGTAACTTTCTCCGATACACGCAACGGATTCCCATTCAAATCGTCACCTTTTTCATTTCGGAAATATTCAAGTCGTTAAAAAGTTGGCAAACAAAAAGACACCCATTCGCCCCGCGCACGAGCCTTTATTTTCTCATCAACGTTATTTCGTTTTGTCATCGTAATAGACCGGTGATAATTGGCGAATGAATAAAATTTCGTTCGATTATTCGTGAATAAGTATTTCCAGTTGTTTGTTGCTTTCAACTGTCGAGAATAGTGCCGAACAATGCTTTTATTCCGCTCCCAATGTCACGGCGTGTTTACAAACACTTTTCGGCGCCGTGCGAATTCCGGGAAGCGCCGAACGACGAAAGGTTACGAAGCGATTTGAGCGGCAACAATGACGCGAACGAAGGAACGAGGTGCTCGAAGTGATTGCGAGTAACTTGATACATTCCGGTATTATTTATTCGTGTGAGATATTTACTCGTAAACGAATGCCTTATCCCGAGACACTAAATACATAAATTAAATTACATTTGTTGTGATGGAATAAATTACGCGACGATGAATAAATATACCTAACTCGAATTACACGCGCGCCGTTATTATTTCGTGTAAACAAACGTCGGCGCGAACGATTCCGCGATTGATGTATTTCGTTGAAACGCGGGCGACGTTCGATGTTATTACGAACACATTCTTGCGAGCACAAAATCATTATTTTCGATTATTGTTCGATTAGATTTATTTCGCTGACATTTCGCGGTCGAACGAAATGAAATGAAACTGAAATCGTATAATCGTGAGGCTGGAAAAGCGGTCAGTTGTGTTGCACAAATTTTGCCGATGAATCGCGAAGTTGTTTCTCGCGATTTCTCATTATCGCGACGACCGGACTGTGCATGTTTTATACTCGCGGCTGCCGAAGGTGAAAACGCTTTCTAGCGGGTTGTAATTGAAACGCTCTCGAGAATCATACCGTCGCATTCTCAACGACCAACTCGCGCGAAACCTCGCACGAACGGGCGCGGATTTTCGGGAAATGTTCCGAAACAATGTTCCGGCGCGAGAACGTTTGTAAACACAATACGACCTTGCGGGACAATAAACTGCGGTAATAAAAGAAATTTATCGCTTCTGTTTGTTTATCGCGACGGATCGGTTGTTTTTGCATCTCGAGCGTCCGCGTTTGAAGGTCAATCGAAAGTTTTTTGTTTGTTTTGCCGACCCGCATCAATGAAAGCAAATATAATACTTAAGGACAAATGACGGGGATTATTTTGCGACGCGAGCGCGGATCGTTAATAACCGTTTCGAACGGTTCCGTAACTATCGGCGCGCGGAACGCGCAGCTCGCATCGAGGCGTGCGTATTATAATAATGCGCGCATGCGTCTCATGACACGGGTATCCGCGAGCGTGTATTAATTTCGCGCAAATAAGCGTTATTGCGGTTTAACGAGATCGCGAATTAGCCGCGCATAATACGCGCGTGCATCGTCGAAGAAAGCTTGTAATTTGTCAACGTCCACGTGACCTCGAAAACTTCGGCAATTTTGCTAATGCAATATGTGTCAGTCCGCGGACGGAGCGTTTACGCGCGGCGACGAAAGAAAGGCGCGTTTTGCGGACACGATACGCGACACACAAATGCAGGTTAGAATTTGTTTAAATACATGCATTCTTCGGGTGTAACGTTAATTTTCTCTCTTTTTTTTATTTTTTTTATTCTCTCTCTCTCTCTCTCGTTTCCTTTCCTATTATTACAGGCATTTGCATATCACCCAAATATAACGGACCGCGACCCGAAAAAAAGCCTTTACATAAACATTAGGATTATAAAAGGAAACGTTCGCTTTTAACGAGGAACCCGTACAAATTAACCGTACACAAATAACGCGTCGCGTCACACACGTCTATTATTGTACCGTTACGGCCGATAATAATCAGATAATTTTTTTCTTTTTTATTTCTTTTTTTTCCTTTTTCACGTGACATTTCCACTTTATCTTCAATTTCTCTAATATTAACTTATGAGTTTACTAATGTAGTTTCTCGCATTTCCAAATACACATTCTTGCGACATTCATTTTAATTGAAATTAGAAATCATAAGTGCTTTTTTTGGTGGAAAATATGATACGGGTCATTTCCCGGACCGACGTGAAAACAAACTTTCCGACGAATTCGTACGATTTAAAATATCATTTTAATCGTATTTATTATTATCAAATAATAATTATCATGTTATTTATCATTAATTAGTAAAGTAACGCATTTGTGTTTCCATAAAAGGCTACAAATTTCAAAACATAAATATTTATGCCGTAAAATGAAGGTTAATGGAGTAAACAAAAATGAAAAATAATTAAAAAACACAACGTAAATAACATTGGATATAGGACAATTGGGCAATAACGACAATAATGAAACCTCCATCTGAATCAATATAAACACCATTATTTGTATCAAGAATGAACGACAATAACAATAAACGATTGTTGACATTGTTTGTCGACATCTACACGATAATAACAAATCGTGGTAATGCTTGTTGCTGCGTATTCTCGCAGTTGTCATCGCAGTTGGATGCGTGTTTCGCAAAAGCGTTGTTTACAAAAACAAACGGTCGCCGCGTATGTAAAGCCCGCGCGTAGAATGAATTCTCGTTAGCGATTTCATGTAACGTTGATTGCGCGCGGCCGATTTCGCTCGTTTATTCTTAATGCAATCACGATATCTCATTGATTCGCAACGTCTTGACGTTGCCCAACGTCAATTTTTACGCGGCTCGTCACGACGCCGCGAGCGAGCTTGTATTACACGGGACACGTACACGCGTCAATTTCGATCAAAGGTACGGCCGCGCGCGAAATTTCAACGCCGAGTACGAACGAGTGACCTCGATAATAACGCGCGTGCACGAAAACACAAGTGATGTTACGTCTTTTTTCAAAGCCGAAGATATTTCTGCCACATACAAATGAATTGCTTGCGTTTTCGTCAATGCAATAAACATTAGCCGTAATTTATTTATTACTACATAGTAACAGTTATGGTGATACTACTAATAATAATAATAATAAAATTAAATGCAATCTTCTTTTGCAATTATTCAATGTTAATCATACGGGTATGACAATTGTTTTGTAAACATTCGAAAATAAATAGAAAACCAAAACGGTGACCTTCGCGTTCAAAACAAAAACAAATAACGGCTGTTTGTCAGTTGTTTGTTTACGTCGCGAAACGTAAACATTCGTTAAACAAAATGACGAAAATTATGTAAAACGATCGCGTTTTTTTTCGTTCTGCTCGATTTGTGTATTTAGATTACGTCCGCGCAATTCACTCTCGCCGATCAATTATTGCCGCGTTTTTTCCTGCGTATAATAAGATATGGTAATTTTCGAGTCGAATCCTTTTTTCTCCGCGCAGCTTCTCGAACGTGGCTCGTTGAAAGTGATCACGCAGTGCATCGTTCCATTCGAGCAGATTCGCGCGCTCACAAACACACACTCGAACACACACGTGCGCACAACCATAAATAAATCCATTCACGATGGCGCGCTATTTATTATTGCGCAATCGACGGGATCCTGGCTTTGAAACCGGCGAAAAAGCATTCTTTCGTGCGCGCCACTTGCAGCGATTATACTATTGGCCTGTTAACGACATTGCGGTTTGGCCCTTTTGATGAAATCGCGGCGCAGGAAATTATATTAAATAAGTTGTTTATATAAACATGATTGGACTTCGTGATGTTCGTTCGCAGTTGCGCAATGCTCATATTGTTCTGCGGTGTGGGTATATTCGTGTTTCGAAAAGATAAATCATTCGGTATACCCACACTTGTTCTGGCGTGTGTGTTTGTGCGCGTGCATAAGTATATGTACATATATAAATGCATATATAAACACGTATTATAAGTAATGAAACCTGTTAAGGTTAACGTTGCCGTAATACAGATAATGAGACACTTGTTTCGACTGTGAGAAAAATCGACGAGAGAAATTTACGGTGTAAAAAAGATGAATAAAGTTTTTACTCGGCAATAAAGTATTGTATTATTCATTTCATTTTAATCCTGAACACAAATCCAGTTATCAATTTTGTTACAGTTTTTGTTTAATTTTAGGTTAGACCGCCACGCCTTAATTTGAACAGCCACTGGAAGTAACCGCAACAGGACGCCATTTAAGAAGAAAATTTTCTCACTTTAGAAAAACATACTTCCCGAAGAAAAATTAGATTTTGCGTATAACTGACAAAGTTATAGGAGGCGGAATTTGCGAAGTGACGGAACATTGTAAAATAATTTAATGAAAATTAAATTACAAACTTAATTGAACTGTATTTTGTAAATTGCTATAGAAATTCATTTTATACCCGATCCCGTCGAAAACTAATTTTAATTTTTGCGAATGATTTTAATTAATCGATAGGATTTGACACTAGAATACGTCGATAACCGAATTAAAAAAACGTGTGCATAAAATGATATGTTTATGTAAACATGACTGAACTTTGTCATAATCGTTCACAGTTGTGAAATGTTCCTTCAGTTCGATCACACGAAGTTGAATGCGATCGAATTACAATATCGACTAAATTGGGAAGTCATGCGTTAAATAATAAAATGTTTTACAATATTTAGTGATAAGAAATAGCGAGGTGCATTTTTCCGTTGATTCGCATGGGAAATCGACTGATTTAATTTTTCATAAATCGCGCGGCTACCACGGTAGGAATAAGGCAGGAAAGTTACACAATGAAAGAAACACGAGAATTAAAACAATTAATCTGTCATTGCACTGTTAATGACATTGCAATTTAATCCTTTGATGAAATTGCACTGCAGAAAATTATGTTAAATGACTTGTATACATAAACTCATTTGCGTCGATCGCGATATTGTCTCGAGATTGCGCAAGCCCCACGTAGGCTCATAATAGAGATATTTATAATCGGAAATGATAAATTATGCTACTTAACTGACCTTATCGGCATCCCTAATTGTATAATTAATTGGCCTATGTGGTTTTATTTTAAAATTTAAAACTACAACAAAAATTCAGTTTTTTACAACGCCTTCCAAAATGAAAAACATGCAGATACAATTTTGTAATGAAAATATTCATTTCATTGCTATATTCAGAGCAATGAAGAACCGTCTAATGCCACGGAATTAGTGGTATTGCATTTTACATATATAATTTGTCGAGATAAAACCGTATAATTAAGTAAATGAATTTTCTCACTTGACATTAATGTTTTCATGGGTTTGATTACAAATTCCGCGTTACACTTTTTATTCAACTTCGTCTCGAATATGCGAGGTGATGCAAATATCGTAACATATTGTTTTTCTCAAAACTCATGGGAATACATGTCGGCTCTTAGTTGAAACAATTGTTTTAGAAGGTAAGAATAGATTAAGTTTATTATACGTAATTAATTTTGTGATTTAGCAATTAAAATGCTGAAAGTTACATTTCGCGCTTAACAACGCCATGTTTAACAGATTGATTTACAATGTTGCCGTAAACATTAAGGACTATAAACGATGATCATTCCGATGGAATGAAATTGCTATTTTATAACCGTGAACTGTCAAATGAATATTAATTAACTTAAAGAAAGTTTTCGACAAGCGGCGTTGCAAATTTTATGAACTTCCAAAATAAAATTCCATTAGCCTATGTCACGCTTTTCCTTTTAACAAATACCGTTTTTGTGTTCTTTTTATGCATCACGATAGCATGACAATCACTTCTAACACACGTGTTCCAGTTTCACAAGTATTTCGCTTATAAAAATTTACCAAATCTGAAATCTACATTATCTGATTTCAATGAAAACATCAGACACCTAATGCAATTGAACTGCAAGATCCAACAAAATGCAAAAAATGAAACATTTCCAAACTTGGCATTGCAAAAAAAATTATTGCACTTTCAGAATACAAAATTCTTACTTGAACTTAAATTTGCGAGAATTCGTCCTAGAAAAATTGCATTAGTCTGTCAAAGGTGCGTTCCGCAAATTTCTCGTGAGGTATTTGTAGCGATCGACAATTAATTTGCAATATTTATGCAAAAACTTGTATCGTTAAATACCACTAGAAACTGGCTTTTCTTTCGTTGGCGCGAAGATTGTGAAAGTCACATGACTTTCTAAAATGTGCACAGTCCCGCGGGCAGATCCATGACCTTTTTTAAATTTCTGTCCAGAGTCCTTAATTCGTGAGTCCCGTCGTCTGCGCGACGCCGGGTTCTAATTATAAGCCTGCGCCACGAACAATTCCACACCGGATATTCTTTCAGAGCAATATTGCGTAAGTTCAGGTTTCACCAGCAGTTTGTGTCTACTGCTATTTCCACCGCGTCGCACGCATTAAAAACGAAACGTAACCGTAACGTGTCGGATTCGCGTTGTAACACCCAGGTGACGAGCTTCGTCGTAACAATTAATGCGTCTCTAACGCGACGCCATTATATGAAACATAAAAGGCTTTTCACTTGGATCGCGATACCCTCGTTAGCAGCACTTTCATTCGACAATTTAATTACATAAAGGTTAACTCTTTTTTTTAGTCCCGAGTCACGCTGTTAAATTAGACGCGAAACAATCCAACGTCCAACATTCGAAACCTAACAGTATCGTTGTCCCTTTCCAATCGTATAAGTTCGACAGAGACAGAAGGAGTCAAATTCTCATAATTCACGTAGATGAATGTCAAATACAAAACAGTAATGACAGGCTGCGGATGAAATATCGAATTTTAATGACCCGGATGCTCACGATACTGACACGTCGAGGACATTTTTCTTGTTTTATTAGTTGTTCCGTACGAATTCGGGTACGTTTTTACGATGCGTTTAATTACGAAAGTGTCGCCATTTTTTTGTATTTTACGCTAATGAAATTCATAATAAAAGGTTTTTACGTCGGCGTTACTGTTACGCGCTTGTTATTCGCGGTTTAATGTGTACAACAATAACGATAAAATAATTATTGCCATTTAAACGTCACAAAAAATTAAATAATTTAACACTTCGCGCACGAAGGAATGATATATCTGCAATTATCGCAAGCAACGGGGATAAAAACGCTCGTCATAATTGTCGTTGCTGCTAACGTTGCGGAAAGCAGAAATCGTTCTCGGACGCAAACGCAAAACATTCCCGACACTAACTGCACTTTTGCAACGATCATTTTTTAATCGGTCGCTTCTTCCATATACGTTTCATTGGGCAATCGGCCATTTTCTCAAGCTTTGGCGCCTCCCGACGCTAACGTTGCCACACAGCGCCAATTTCAGTCGGCGCTTTTTGCAATCGCCGCGAATCATAATCATTATTTTGTCAGTCATTTATTTTTGTGAGATTCGCGCGATCATTTTTGCTGTACAAAACGCAACATCCTCGCCCGCGGATTAGTAAGTACGCGCATTTACGGCCGGCGAGTTCAATGCCGGGGGAGGCGAGAAAAATGGTCGTCGATTCAGGTATGGATTTTTTTCGCGGTCTTAATTCGACATTTAACGATGACTATTCTTAATTCAGAATCATGCAAAATTCGAATTGAACTTTATCCTTGAATGATTCCGTCTTGGATGATTGATTTCGTTACGTGGATAAAAAATACCACCTGTTTGTTACGGACATCTGTCTGTCAAACTGAATTACTGTAATTTCTGAAATTGATTTGAATTATTGTTAATTAAATCGCACTTCTCGCTTGTCTCTGAACAACTTCCCAGATAGCATGTACTTCTAAGTACGTTTTTTACCCTTTGTAGTACTTATATTTGTACCATTTTCAAGCATCTATAACGGGAAGACTTTTTCTGACGGTGATTAAAGTGTTGTTTTTAAATCATTTTCCAGAAGAGGATTCCTTCCCAATCAAATTATTTACGCTTATTTTTATATAGTCTTGTAAACACAAGCAAATCTTTTGTTTCGTTGAAATTTAAACATTCAAGGTCAAATATTGCATTTATGTATTCAGTATTAAAAACGACAACGCACAAAATGTGAATTGATCTCTCGCAGGGCAAATTGTCTTAAGTTTCAGACAAAAATCAATGGTAAAAATTTCTTGAATGACTTCGGTTTGACACCGGTGATCCTAACTTCGAGGGAAAGCACGGAATTACGTTGCTCTTACGTGGACTTGCGTTTTCCCAGCCACTTTCTATGACGCCTCCTGGAGGTGCGTCTGCGCACGCTACAACATTGTAGAAGTCATCGTCCAAATGCTCGTAAAACGTCGCACTTAAGCTCGACGCAGATATCACATGGCGTATAATTACACACAGAATTCGCGTCTCGTTAAAACCGTCCCAGCTGAGCGCAACATTGTTTTTCACCGCCACGATGGGTAGCTGAATATTAATTGGACGGTTGTCTTGGAAAATACGCGACCATTTTATGAGCCTTTTAATTGGCCACTTGTCGACGCAAAATCATCGGTTACTCCTTGTCGCACACAGGCTTGTCCCCCGGGTACACAAAAGTCTGTGATTACAGTCATTTGGATAATTAACCGTATACTTTGGAACGCGTGTGTTATTCGCTTTTTATGCGCTAAGCCCCTAATACCAACGATTGACAAATTTCTACATTTTTCGTGTGCTAATAATGCACGTTGAGAAATTCGCTCGTTTCTCTAACGAGGATTTCGCAAAAGCAGATCAACGCGAAAAATTACGGTTTAGTATTTGCACGCATTACTGAAAGGATGTGGAATAGAAAAAAAATGTTGACTTTGTTTTAAATTTTTATTTTGAAAATAATACAAATTCTGTGCTTAATTGGCTATTATTATCTAGCAAATAATATTATAGGAATATTAAGAATAACAGTTAAAACTTAAGGAAAAAATAATTTATTTTCAATACTTTTAAACTTTTACATTTTTAATACATAATGAAAACTTATCAATTTACAATAATAATATTAATTAACGTTATAATATTAATTTAATTCTTATCTTTCCTATTTTACATTTCTTAATACAAAACTACACTAACATAGTCGAATGATATTGAATAAAGATAATATTAGTATTAGAACCAGATAACCTGCTAAATTGGATAAATTTGTCTGTTATCAAAATTAAACTGAAAACATTTTTATAACGCTAAGGTATAAATATCTTCGTCATAATACTGTCCACCGTCCTTCAATATCCTCGTGACTTCAAGGAGAAAAGAGAAATAATCCTCTTACCATCAGATTAATCAGCGCCTGGGTAGTATTAGTAACGTTATCTCGTCATATTTTATGCACATTTTATAAAAAGTAGTTTTAGAATATCTTCTAGTTAACATGAAACCATCTCTATATCTAGTAATATCCCTTGAAATATCTTTCTCAACGAAGGGATAAACTGTACTGTTTATAATATAGGTTTGACGATTCTATCCTATTTTTTCAACCTTTTTTCAAATTCCAGCACACCCCGTTATCCCTGATTCCAACCTTTGTTAGGGACGCCAGGATTGCCGGCATTTCTCATGTTCAATCTAAAGCACCGTGACTTTCATAGGCCATGATTTTGTCCATGAAACATTGCGGAAAATCGGCTGAAAGTTGGCGTGCTCGGAGACCTTCAAAGAGGAATTTCTTTTACCTTCGCTTCTTCGTCAAAGTGAAATGTTTATTCCTGTCGACTAAGCAGAACGACCGAAGAGAAAGGAGCGACAAAAATCGCCTAGAGAGTGTGCGACGCGCAACACATGCGCGCGAAATTATCCTTCACGAATGACGCGTTCAAGCAACGATTGTCCTTGCCGCGGCGAACGCACTGGTATTTTCATTGTCGTGGGTGGACGCGTACCCGGAAACGTCATCGGTTCGCGTTTTTCCGTATTCTGGCGCTTATCGCGTGACTGGGTCCGCGCATAACTCCCATTTACACGCTTGGAGGCGCGCTTGCACGAAGCAAAAATGTTAACATATCAGCGACATCTTATCGAATTCCATCGCACCTCGGACCGTTTAATGGCCTCGCGCAAAAAACTCGGGACAACTTTTCCTCCTTTGTTCTTCGTTTTTATCGCTAGTCCTGAGGAAACAAAAAGAATTCGATTGACTCGTCAACACAATGCAACAGATTTCCAAGTTCTGCAGCGTGTAATGCGCATGTCCGATAGAAAAGTCAAATTTCGAGGACACTTTTTGCTTCGAGATTCTATCGTTGTGTTTGAACTCGCTTTGAACTGCGGTGCCAATATTTTTTATCACATTGGCGCTTTCGCAAGCGAGCGTGACTGCGCCACCTCTCAATTCCCGCCACTGAATACCAATCAATCGTCTATTTTCGCAAGCTCGGTCACTTCGCGGTGTAAATTGAAAGTGACTGTAACAAATATAAGAATTTTTGTCTACGTGCGTACATTCATAAAATATATTCATAAAACCAGCGATTATGATCGCATTAAAATCGCAAACGATGGAGAATTTGCGTCAGAGGTATTCTAATTCAATAAACGGCAATAAATTTTACGATTTTCTCACCGAAATTGTTTACATTTTTCTCGCAGTATAAAATGAAAACGCATAAAATAATGCACGGCAACTGTGAAACACAAATCTTGAATAATTTTATTTTAATTCCGACCCGGAGCTCGCAGGATAACGCGCGTTGCATATTACGAGAAAGTCGGTTAAATATTTGTATTTGGATCGCATTACATCAAATGTTACGAACACAATAATTCGTAACGCGTTACGTTAAATGCAAACCAATCTGCTTTTTTTTCGTAAAAAGTTTTACTCGAATCACTTATTCGTTGCATAAATCGCAATATTAGATGACGTTAATTGTTTGCGTGTTCCACGCAGGGTATTAAAGCCAATACGGAGCTTTTTTCATACCAAAAAAGATTCTAATTGAACGCAGAGCCTGCAAACAAATTGGTTATAAACTCGACGTTTTGTATGAAACAAAATCGCGCTAATCATTTTTACGCTTAAGTTTAAGTTCCGTTTAACAAGATATTACGCAACGCAAATTGCAGACTGAACTTTATATAATTTGAACTCGGCTGCGTTTTCAACGGGTCGGAGCAATAGACTCGAATTTGAATAAATTATGCGGTTTCAAAACGGACGTTACGCGCGCGGCAAAGGCGAATTTGAATTTTCGTGTCAATCCTGTATGTTGATTATAAATAAAATGGTAGCAAAAAAGCGCGAAATGCATTTTCAAAAAACACAGCCCACCGCAAAAAATAAACTGGTTTTTAGTTATCTCAGCAACATGAAGTCATTAAATGTCTTTTGATACTTGTTTCCCTTAAATCGGTGTATTTTTTGAAAACACAAAACCTGTCCATCTACAATCGTGAAATAAAACAAGTTTCACGTGGAATCCTTCATCCGACAAGTTATAAATCACGTTTATTAAATAGCATCAAATATTGACAAGATATGATTTAATAATGTGTTACACAAGTCCGCTAAGTCGATAATCGTTGACACGTTTTTGCTTCGATTTGTAAATCTATGTATTAAAAGATAGATCTTCATTTATAGGCCTATAAAACATTGACGAAACAGAATGTAATACATAATTATCAGTATGTGATTTTCGTCAAAATTCTATTTCATCCATTTTTAACCATTTCTTTGCTAGTCTTAGTAAAAAATTAATTAACATATATCTTATTATAATTTTTGTTCATTAAACGTACCTATATTTTATAAGTATACTAAAATTCCATAAAATTCCAAACTAGTTTTTAATTGGATTTTCATCAATCGAAAAAAAACATTCAGATTAGTCGCCACTTCTTTCTTAGACTGTCACGCGATGAAATCACAATTTGCTCCGTTAATATGAAAATAAATACAAGCATTGAATGCAGGCGTCGCGTTGAAGCGCGCCTGAGAACCATGACAATTAAATTTGTATTTATCAAACGATCCAATCGCGGCTCGACTTTTTGTAATGAAACTGCATCTTTTATTCAAAATAGACGTCAAAACGCACGGATTCAACGTTACAAGTTACATTAATAGAACTGAAGAAATAATTATAACTGTCTCGCTTCCGTTAAAGAGCTGCGTAACTGTGCTCGGGGTTCTTATCGTTCAGCCAACGCCACTAAATTGTGTCAACGCAGAACAATAGCTTCGGGCTCGGGCTCGGCATAAATTCAACCAGTTTAAGAACAATTCCACGTGCAATACCAATTTAACGCGGTAAACGTTTACTCGAAACTGGAATAACAAAGTGTAAATGCGGTGTTTATGAAAATTGCATTTACATTCGCCAGTCTTTTACAGAGAACTGTATTCCCTATTGCTGCGAGGTTTTCGTTATTGCGAGCATTACGAGCGCAGAGCGGATTCTTTTTATTGTTTAGGTTATGAGTTGAATATACTTGGATTGCATATTCATTGCTTTTGTATAGGTATGTTTATTCTAGATGATTTGATGAGGAAGGTTTTTCTTGAAATAATTATATTATATAAATATTTATTGAAGTTAATTTTGTCTATTTAAAATTCATATTAACGATTTACATTTATTCGAACATAAAAGTCTGTAACTATATTATTCAATTTTTAATGAATTGTATTTTATATTATTATTTTAAGATGTATTGTATAGAACATAAAGGAACAATATATAAGATTAAAATTACAAGTTTTCTTTTTAAATTAGTAATTTATTCATTTATCAGTTTTACAATTTTATAATACAAGCAAATATTTCATTTTATTTCATTATATAAAAAATAAAGTATATAAGTACCATATATCAGTATATACATGATAAAAACAAATCATTAGAATAGATCACTTCTATATAATATCAGTAATCATTCATATTTAACAATCTCATGTTTTTATCACCGACAATAATTCAGAGTATTACAGATTAAATAAGTCAACAGCTAATGCACATGTTTTTTTGTGATATTCTATTATCGGAGTTTTTAATGTATTATAATTTACTCTAAAATGTTGTAACTATCATAATAAATTTCATTCTTAAAGAAATCAATTTGTCAATGGTAATGTATGCATAATAGAGTATAAACACAAACAGTATAAAATAAATTAAGGTGATCAAATATTACTATTAATTAATTTATGAATAACTGTTCTGTCATAAATATCAACATTTCTCATTTCTCCGCATGAAGAAGCAAATATATCCGTTAATGTCGTTTAATAACAATGTTCCACAAACTTCCGTCTTCTTTCAGGTTTTGAAAGTGTGGTCCAACAAAAACCGTTCTTTCTTAATCCTAGGTCATGGCTTAAGCCACCTGTTCTAATGATTAAATTAAGGTATCTCCTTTATTTTATAGAACAAAACAATTTATAAGCGTTGTAATTTAATTGTAATTATATTGATCGCATATTAATAGTCTTCACATCATCAATCTAATTATTCTTTGTAAATATATAATATAATGTAATATGTTATAATAAACAAATTAGTAGTGAGTTTTACAAAACTTCCTACTGTGAAATAAATGTTTCACTTGTTATTTATGCGTGATAAATAATTTTTTGTTTGGATATCAAGAACTCCGAATCCGAAGTGTATCCTTCATAAAATGTCTCATTCTTTAGTGCTTAATAATATTAATGAATGCATAACTTGAAAATGTTAAGGTTATATCCATATGTCCACCTTGACTTCAGAATGATAATCAGAGCAATTCTTCAAAAATGTAACTTTTTATTTTCGATTTTCATTAACTTATCGTAACCTACAAATTTACATAACAACCGTTAAAACGACAGTCCAGAACCGTATGAATAATTCTTGGCTGCAAAACTTGCAACGGTCCAAAACTGTACTTTTCTATAGTCCAATATTTGTACAGTCCCTATTTGCAATCAACAACAAGCCAAATACAGTCTAAATCACCATCACGATAAATCACCTTCCGATCTCCCGATAACCAACATTATTCTATCCAACAATAAATTTATCACCATTCGTCAAACGCCATTTCCCGTCAAATTCCCACATCCGACATCAACCGTTCTTCCATCCTTCCGATCAAAATCAATATTTCGAAACCATTCTGCACGCTCTCTTAAACTCATTCCCCGAATCCATCTCCTTTCATCACCCGTTCGTTAAATCCCATCTTCCCTGCAAATCCCGTACCTGACAACCACTCCTCGTAACAATGAAACTCGTTACATTTCGAAAGCCATCTTCCTCGTTAATAAGCAGATCGCGCGCGATTGCTCGCATTCCCATCCCGCGGGTCATAAAATCAAAATCAAAAGTAAACGTCTCCCGAAACGCAACGGATCGGATCCCAGGCGCGTAACGTCTTAATTTAATTAACGCTCAAGCCCGGCGAATGACAATGGACCGCGTGTTGCGTAAGGCGCGACCGCTCCGGTTCGTTCATTCGGCGTTGATTTCGTGACGCGAGGGTGTCATAATTCGGTGAGAACGCACGACGAAATAATCGAGTGTGTAATTTGGTCACGGGGGTTCGCGAGCGCGCACAACCGCCACGCGCGCTTCTCAACAACAATTTCGCAAAACGCAACGCAAGCCGCAGAAAAGGCGCGAGATATCATCGGCCTTTGTTGCGTAAGGATGAAAGTACCTCGTAGCGACTCACTGAGTAAATAATAACGGTTACGTGGCGCGCGGAGACTTACCTCTTCGGCTTCGCTGAAAGCGTCCTAATGAGCGAGCACGAGAACCTCGAGGGGCATATTGTACGCTTCGTTGGCGTTGCGCAGGCGTGAGATGCGCGAATCAAGAGTGCAATTGACGGTTGCGTACGGGTCGCGGGTGCGCGCGCATCGCGTTCCAAAAAATGCCGACACCGCCGAATTCGGTGTCGCAGACGCGCCGGACATGCGCGGGGATCAAGAGTCGAGTCGTTGCAATTCCGCGTAATTTGTGTTTTTGAAATAAACGGTTTTGTGTTATCGATTCAATCGTGTATTTCGCGGTTAATTGTCAAGTTAAATGCCATTGACAATGTCAGTCATTTTCCATCGCCAAACGATTTGCCTGTGTAATGGAAGCAAAGAAAAAAAGTCTTTCCCTTTACGCCGACGAGATTTCTTTTCAGGCAAATACTCCGGGCAGCGAATCCGGACCGATAACTACGCCACGAGGCGAGTTTTTCTGCGCGCAACAAAACACGTTATCGCGCCGGCTTATCCCTCGGCTTAACTAAATTTGCACGAACAATACGCTAGTAGATAAACTCCGTAAACAATGGTGCTTTGACTTTGAGAAACGACATGTAAACACGAATCCGAGAACAACGATTGTTTACTTTACGCCGGCGTCTCGAAAATTCGAACGCCAATCGGTCAATTCCAGGAATCGCCGTCAGTTTCCGCGAGGTCGACTTTATTGTTATTAAAACCTGACAACCGTTGCCCGCTCGACGTTTTCATTTCAACCGAACTAATTGTTTGTTTTCGTTTTCGATCGACGGTCATTTCACGGTCGCATAAAATAAACAATTAAAATAAAATGACATTTCTTAACCGACGATTTGTTTGTAATCATTTTAAAACGAGACATTTGTCATTGTTGCGAATCGAAAACAAAACCAACGGTTTTCAACTTTTTTTTTTCTTTCATTCTCTCTGTTCGTAACTTTTTCGTTCCGTGACTGCCGTATCTCTCGCGCGAATCCCTTAAACGCTTCATAAACTTACTCACACATTGAGAAAAAAAAAAGAAAGAAAAATAAAACCGCCGCACGCGCGTTCGTTTCAACGCATCCTTCATACGTTAACACGGTCCGTCGAACCGTTGTAAAACAAACGATTCCGCACTTTCGAACGGCAATGTTGTTATTTTGACGAGAAAAATGTTTCTCCTTTTCCGGCGCGGCAACACGCATTTCCTTGTACATAGGAAGTTTTTATCAACACTTTTAATATATTTTTCAAATCGAATTACCGACAATTTCCGAGGGAAATTGCGCCGATTTTTTGCCCGCCAATCGAAAGTAATAGCGTGCGGTAATGATGCCAATGATATGTATTATAATAATAATAACGTTATTGTAATTTCACGGATGGCTTGCGGTGACTTATTTGGCGCGCGCGTTATCGACGACGAAAAACGCCGTACTCGGCGCGGTGGCTTCTTTTTCCCGCGAAAAAAAAATTACGTAAACGAAGATACCGACGGGGGACGTCATAAATCCGAGGAAAAAGGAGTGACGAAAAAAAACCAATACAGATCCGTTTAAGACCGCCGGGGATTTAATATCCCGTAAAACAATTAAAACCACTTTCTATACGCGTCAGAAAAAGTGCCGGACTCAAATTTTGATGTCGTCTTTTCTAAATGACAATATAATCCGAACTGTAAAACGTCGCGCGATAGAAAGCGATGCGCACTTTCCATTGCATCGTAACAGTCGTTGTTATGAATATAAAAATTGTTTCGATGTTATTCGCACGCCGACATTATATTCCGTCGATTCTCAGTTTCGCGAAATCGAAAAATTTGACTAGCTCGACTGTGCGCGCGCATTGACTACGCTAGTCAATGCCGGTCCGCATTAGACGCGCGATCGAATTGCAACGGCGAGCCGATTGTTTTGGTTCGTTCATGCCAGCTGCTTTATCGCGGCGTATTTATAACCTCAATTAAAGCCACGCTCGACCGTTTCTCGGATTAAACCGCGAGTACCGTAGCACAATTGGCCATTATAAGTGCGCTTCCGCGGAATCGATGTTTAGACCAATCGTGAAATATTTGTAACCGAAGCGAGCTCCTTAATTAGACGGAAACCGAACCTGCAAGGCAGCATTTCTTGCATTCGAGCTCGGTAATTCCGCAAACGCGCACTTTGTTCCTGTTGAAAAATTCGCTCGAGCTACGGTTCCCATTTTCGAACGGTTCTGAAAGCGCCCTCTTCCGGCCGATGTTATGCGGCAAAAACCAACGCGGGAATTAGACGCCTTAATTGAAGGCGTCCGAGTGTTTTAACGCGGGAACTTATTCAGACTAATTGGGTGTGTTTGCACGGAAATTTTTGATTTGAGATAATCTTAGAAAATAAGACAGGTGTTTCAAATAATCTTGGAATTAAGACACTGATACCTTGAAATCAGTTATTAATATCTTCAAACTATACAAATAGTATCTTAAATTAAGACCTTCAAATTCTTTTACTCAAAGCTTAAATTAAGATACCGGTGTCTTAAATTCAATCATCATTTTACAATACATTCAATTAATCCTTCAATCACGTCATCGATACTTCAAATTAAGACGCCAGGATCTTAAAACTAATCGAACGATGATTTAAAGTTAAGAAAAAAATTTAAAATTTCCATACCTCGACACATAGCTGAACATCTTAAATTAAGACCCCTGTCTTACGAAACGACGTTTTCATTACCCCGACGATTTACGATCGATCGTGCAAATACCCGTATAAATTCCTTGCCTCTTTGTCCGTCCGTCCGAATTTTCGACGTCTCATTCGAACGCATGACACCTCATTGGTGCTGGCCATCCTCTATCGCTGCGCGCGCACGTTATTTTATATCCCGCGTCCAAATCAATTTGTAGTTTCAATTACGTTTAATGGATGGTCTGCGACGCGGAAAAATGCTTTCGCAATTAATTTTCTCTCCGTTTGATTAGCATACTAGGAAGCTGGCGATCGCGTGAATGGAACGCGCGTAAAAATGCGCGCGATCAAATGCTAATCAATTTTGCACGAAAGTTTTTTTTCTCTCTCTCTGTCTCTGTCTAGTTCGCTCATCACAGGCCGTGGCGTTCCATCCATCACCGTGAATGTCGCTTGGCCGCGCACGCGCAATCGCCGTTGTACTTTCAAGGATGAAGAGGGAAACGCTTTTCCAATAAGCGCGTTACATAGGCGAACCTTTTGACATTCTTCCTGCTAACGGAAAGCGATCGTAACGTGGAAAGTTGCGACAAGGACGACGCGCCACGACGATCGAGAGAGCCGCGCGACACTCGGCTCGCATGCGCCATTATAATTGCCTCTAATTAGCGCTTTGCGCAAGCGCGGATTAAAACAAACAAGCGCGCTCGTTGCGCCGTAAATAAGCGCCGGGGATAAAATTGCGCTCGGAATTTTTACGGGGCTGAGGGGATGCAGAAACTTCGCCGAATGTTGGTCGCAGAGTCGGGGATTAAGACGGATTCGCGGAATGCGAAAAATTGGCGCCATTTTCGACGGTTCAAAGTCGACTTAAAACGATTAATAAGAGTTGTCACTTGCAGTGTTTTGTCGTGTAGAAATCATTTTGTGTAATTAATTGTGACGTAATATTTATGTATGTAAGTGTGTATATATATATATATATATATACATGTAATTTAATTAATTGTATTTAATAAAACTTATAATTGTTAACTAACTTTATTTTATATACATATCATATAGAGTTTCTGCATTGAATTTATGTATGTAATAATTGAAACGTATATACTTATGTAATGTATTTATGTAATTACATCTTGTTTCAGGTTTATGTTCATGGTTCTTTCTAATCCGATTGTCACGCCATCTATCATCGACCATTAATTTTATATATCGTATTATAAAAGTGTAAACAGTATTTATATTAGTAGATAATAAAATGAAACTTGAATGAAACATGTTTATCGTTCTTATACCATTAATGTGTTTTTATTTTAACATTTATTAACAATTTTATTTAATATCAAACCATTTTTATATATCAAAAACAGATTAACAAAGGACAGACTATATAAACTCGAAATATAAACAAAACAAATCTAATCCACGCGTTGTAATGTTTGGTATTTTACAAAAATAAATAAATTCAATAAGCAGAATTTATGTTATGCCTTTTTAAAAACTAATAATAAAATTTAAAAATAAATCAAAATTATAACAAAGTAATACAATAAAGCTAAAAAACTAATAAATTCAATTAATTTTGTATTGAATTTATTACGAAAATTTATCTCAAATATATCCAATTTGTATAAAATTCATTAGAAATATATACACAATTATAACATTTCAATTCCAAGCTTGAATTCCAATCTTCCAAGTCTGTTTTCATAAATAAAATAACCATAAAAGTGTTATTTCAACAACAAAATAATAAAATTCTAATTTGGTCATCCCAAACGAATTCGCCCAGCCACCGAATTCCTCGGATTTTTCACTTCGGCTAAGACCACGTGAAATGACATCAAAATCAAAAAATGCCGGCTGTTATTTAATGATAGCCTGAGCGGCATAAATTACATCCAGCTCCACAACTGTAGTCGTATGCTAATTTTACAAATGCCACGCATAATGTCTTTGCTGCGGCCAGGCCCCGCGAGCCTTTGATGCAACAATTTTCGTGAACTATAATATTAATTGCAACGTTCGTACTGTCATCTGTCGCTTTCAATAGTCAACTGAAAGTTTAATAGTTCAAAAGAAAAAAAAACTTTTGAGGCTAATTTGTCAACTTCTCGTCCAAGGCGATTTCCTGCTGTTTTGCTAAAAAACCTTCGATTTTGTCCAATCATGTTTGTTCTAACGAGAATACGCAACATCGCAAAGCCGTGACATTTATTTTTTACCGTTTTAATAACGTTAATCATAAAAATGAATAAACGGGATATTTATTGTCGAGTATGAGGAAATCCCTAGGATTATTCCCCGCCTTTTTTTTTTCTTACCACGGTAAAAGTAAAATTAATCACTGTCACACATGTTAACAACATCGAGAAGCGCAATTGTCATTCCAGTGATTAAATTACTCTTGCCCAATGTCGGTTATTAAGTTATAAATAACAATTATCACTCCGCGAGTGTCATAGAATGCCGCTAACGCACGCACACATAAACATCCCTTTGCCAACCGACCGAACGTTGTGGTTAAATATTGTTAAATTAACTTCGATTGTCACCGCATTCATAATAACACGCGACGAAATTTATCGAAAATCATTACTAGCGCTTTAAAACCAACAATTTATTTCGCGGCGATAAATTCCGAGAATAAGAGCTCGCAACAAAGGACAGTAAACAATGTTTATGTCGAGAGTTTACGCCCGCGAAAATGTATCGCGCGTTCGTGGAACCGAACCGCGCGCATTCCTAGTCCAATCAACGAACCGACATATCATTGGCTCTGTTTCTCGAATTATGCGAAGTCGTTAATGCTAAGCTTTCGGTTTATAATGTAATTACGGCATGCTAATTTGATAATTAATCGCAGCCACCTTAAGGTTTGTTTGCACTTCGCGTGCTCGACGGAACAATGGCAGCGCCGTCGGTTGCCCCGCGCGCATGCGGGTTCGCGCGTGTTCATAAAACGAACGAATAGTGTAATACAAGTAAGTGCCCGTTATCCCGTATTCTTTTAATGATTCGATTTAATCGAACAAATAATATTAACATAAATCAGTCGACGTCGAAGCGGGAATTTCGTGTTCATTGTTGTTCACTCGCGGCGGCTGTTTTTCCCGCGCGTTTCCACGTTATTGGCTGATTTAGTGCGACCGAGGGTACCGGACGCGGCGCAGCTATGACTCGAAATAAGGTATGAAATGTGATCAACGAGATCGAAGTATTTCTTGTGTGCCGATAATGGGACGCGAATAAAAAGCAAAACTCGAAGTGATTGATGGTTATAATCGCGCGGCTGATTTGATTCGCCCGTAGGTAGATAAATTTGTGAAGTCGAACAGGATATTAAAATATTAATCAATGATGAAATACATTTTTTGCCGCCGACACCTAGCCGCGCGCTGCACGGGAATTATCTCGTTAGAAAATTACTCAAGTTTTTTTTTTTTTTTTCAAATTACCGTGTCATTACTTCGAACAATAAGTCAATCCGACCGCCGCTTAAGCGCTACCGTGTTGTTAGCATAATAATGCATATTTCTGGGCATTCAGGAGACTGTGAATTGTATAATTATGCCGTTTCTCTAATTTCGTGCGTTTTATTAAATCAACTTTATGGCGTCGTTGGTAATTCAAGTAGCTAATTCGTTGCTTTTTTTAGGTTAACTGAGCGACACGGAATGCTTCCACGGAGATTCGACGTTGACGGATGTAGAAGAATGGGATGAGTTCTAAACGAGGATGGACAATATAATGATTTTGTGGATTTATGATGTCTTTTGTAATTAAAGAAACTAATGGGTTATTTAATTTTTTTTTCAGGTTAACGTAAGATTATGATGAAATACGAAATAATTGCACGAACAATCAACGTCTATGGATATAGAAAATGAAGAATTTTGATGATTATAAAGAGTGAAAAGGTGTATTTAAAGATATCTGTAATTTAAAAAAATTAATAAGACAATAAATATTTTCAGAAGGATATATGATTTTTTTTTCATTCATAATAATATAACTTTAAAAAATGACGTTGTGTCTGCGCTGATTCTGCACTACATATGTTCTGCATACACGCATGAAAATGCGTGTGCTAAATGTAGCAAAGAAATTGTTGCCTGATATATTCATGCAAGAAATACAATTTTACAAGATTGAAATTAGTCGTATAACTTTATTAACACACACTATGTCGACGAAAAATTTAAGACCGGTATACAACAGTTGATTAAACTACCGTTTCGAGTTATTGTATAAGTCGGAGAAATAATCGTCGTAACCTTAAATTTATCATTCGCGATCATTAAAATGCACTTTTACAAATCACCCAGGCGTGACATTTGCGTATAACAGGTTATTTGTGATTCGTGCAAGTCACGATTTTATAAAAGAATTTTGCGTATAAAAAATGCAACACCGATGCAAATCATCGGCCAATTACCGAAAAATTCTTATTTAAAAAATCGTATATAAGGGTAAAATAATTTGTACTATTTTTCAATATTTTTTGTAAATATTTTACAACATTACTATACTGTGTACTAAATGTACAATTTAAATCGTAAATTTCCGCCCTAGGTGCACAAAGTAATATTGTTTACCCCCCTACTGATACCGAGATTTATATTAGTTTTCTCGAAGGTATTATGATTATTATTACGCAACTGAGAAAATACAAAATTATTTATTTACAATCAAGTAAAATACTTTAAACTGATATTCAAGGTCAACTATGTGTTGCAATAAACGCAATTCGATTTTGGAGCAAATATAAGATGATCAAATACAGTAATTCTGATCACACCATTTCTGTTTTGTAGATCGCAAAACTTATCGAATCGCAAACCCACGATAACGAAGCATTTCCTCGCGCATCCTCGAGCGCTTTCCACGTTCGCCGTATACTCGCGAGTATTACGAATAATATAGCGGTTTCCCTCGCGTTCACGTGCAACCCGAACGCACCCACGCATCCCCCGCGGGCAGTCTTATCGAATGCGTCATTCTTGAATGAACATTGGCAGTTGATAAAAATGCGCGCGCGCACTTTTGCAATGCTTTCACTCTATGTTTTGCGCGCCGAACGATCGGCACCCACGTCCGTGTGGCGCGAGAAAAGTGCATTACTCGATGTTCGATTATATTCACGGCTTCCTATTGCGTTCGTATTTTATTGACCTGTCGAAACTAATGAGCCACGTGGTGCTGAAACCGTTTGTTTCACTGTCCGACGCATTGTTTATTATAGCGAAGCTTTCGCGGATTCAAAAGTGCAAAAGCATCGAAACGAGAAAAACTGCTCTGCGTTGTGGCGAGAATTCTCACACTCCGGAGAATCATTTTTATGGCCGCGTGGGGGTGGCGCAGTCGAGTCCGTTTGAATTATCAGTACTTCTCGTCTGAATATGAACTTTACACCGAGGAACTCACCTTCGCCTACGCACCAATATGCGTTCAAGTTACCATCGTTAGGTCTTAATTAAGACATTAATGCAAAGTCTTATCATTGACTTTTTATTGTTTAACGTCAATCAGTATTTCAGAAAATTTATTTTGAACTGATTGTTTTTCAATTATATAAACCAACAACATGATGCAAATGATGTATTTATTGTTACGTGATGCACGTATTTTATTGTTATTATATTATTAATCCCTTTTTAAATGTTTATTTAGCCTTTTATAGTTTTACTTTGACGTAAAGGGAATGAATTTGTTGGAATTTATTAACGTACCGTATGATGCAAACAAATCCGATTGAAACAGATTGACGTTGTCACGGGACACTCGTTCCAGGATAAAAACGCCATTTCCATTCATGCAATACGTCGAAGTATTACATTCGAAGTACAATAGGTTCCGATTGTACATTACGATATTAATAAACAATATGAACCGTGCTTCGAAACGAAAAATAAATTGCAAAACGAAGCGCGCCGGGCTGTATCATCGGAAAATCGAGATGCACAATGCAATAGGCAGCCTTTCCCATAAATTTCATTTCTTCTCGCACGAGACCGTGCACCATTTGTCCAGTCACGCTAAAGAAGGTTCATTTGTTTGCAGCACCGATGGGAAAACGTATGCATACGTGTGTCTACGTATGCACGTATCGGGCAAAACATCGCGTCTGGGAAGTAGTTAACATTTTGGCCTCGTTCTCACTGCGCGCCAAGTGTGGGGGACACAGTTAGAACTCGGATCAACGCAAATAATGCTGTGAAAAGTATTGCATTGAAACACTTTGGTTGCGGCGAGCTAATGAATCCGTCGAGCCACGGAAATGCCTCGCTACTATGCGAAATTACGATTAAAGCCGATAAAAAGACGGTCATTTTGAAACGCACTCTTTGCCAATCGGACTTTTTCGGAATCCGTTTTGGAAATTAACGTATCGATATGATAAAATATGTTCGTTTGTTGAAGCTGCGAACTGACAGGGGTTTTTATTACGACAATTAACAATTAAATCCGAAGAAAACTCATTGGGATCGATTGAGGCTGATTGATATGATGATTTCTATTGGCAACTATTAAATGTATATTTCATTATAAAATATTTATAACATCAAATTCAACAGTTTTTACCGTTTTCATGTAAATACAATTAAAACCGATTGATATGGATAAAATTAAGATACACATTTATGAGTAGCGTAACGTTCCTCTCTCGTTTTTTGTCTATTGATTTTAATTACAAAATATAATTGAAAGGTTTTTGAAATGACATATACGGTTGGACTCAATTGAAACGGATTAAATTAAAATCCACGTAACAGACGAATTCATATTCATTTAATTTTTTATCCTTTTATTTCACACGTAAAATGTAATAATTTTCGGAAAATATCATAAAAACACAATTAAAACCGATTGACTGATTTCATCTTCGTGACATTTGTACTTCTTTGGTAATTTTTGGCCTATAATAAATGTTACCTCGCTACCGCTTACAATATTTAAACTCCGAATCATTTTTAATTGGAATCAATGCGATCAATCGACTTATCGTTCTGATTCGTGTGGCCGTTCTCAAGCAATCAAGTGCATCATCACGGGAATCGCAAAGAAACCGTGCTTTTTGTGGCGTGAAATCCTTCCGATAGGAAGTGATGAGAACGAAACGTGGAATGTAAGATAATTTCACGGACCATTTCGTAATCTGAGGCCACTTGTTTGACGGACAATTTTTATTGCCAAATGTATATTCAAGATTCGTTCGTTGCCATTTTGTTTATACGTATATATACGTATATTCCAAGACTTTTAAACACAAAATTGAGCCAAGCAATATATGTGACGTATTTTTTAGTGAATATTAAATTAGCGCGATAATCAAAACGCGTTTATCGGGATAAATGTCTTGAAGCCGTGACGATTCGAGCGTTTCGAGAGGCACTATGCCCTTTCCAATCTCGGCTAACGACATTCGCCACAGTTTAACACCGTCTGATACATTTGGACAGATGTTGCATTGGTGCAAGGCAATTATTTATTTAGCAAAATGTGCTTTCATACGTTACATATTAATATGTATATATTAGCATAATCACAGTATTTATAAACCATATATATATATATATATATAATACAATTGCAACCAATAGAAATGGATTAACAGACACAAATCAAACAAAAAAATATCACTATTTTTAATCCAATCATTTTAAGGAACAAAAAACTTTCATATAAATTATTGTACTATATTCTCATAGTATAATGGAATCTAATGTTATATTGTATTTATGTATTGTACCCTTCCCGATAAGAATTTTCTATTTCGAATGGGATTTAGTATCTGTTAACAGAATTTCGGCGCGCAACAACAAAATTTATTAGAAACTTTTTGCTTTCAATTTTCATTTAACATTCAACAAGAAAACCGTCCGAAAGATCAACTCCGATCAACAGTTTCAAATTATTTCAGCAACTTCACCTTGACACAGATCGAGCGCGGCAGTCCGTTTATTCTTATTTACGAGCTATTAATAGGTCAGTCACTTGGACAAGTATTTCGAAATCGGTAACATCGGTATAAGCAGTGAAAAAAAAAAAAACAAAAAAACAAGAAAAAAAGGATTTGAAGTGGACCATAATAAAGGAACCGAAACGAACGTCGAAATTTGGTTCAACCGACGTCCGTGGAAATTCGGATTCGCGACATCCCGATTGGTCGATTTGCGCGACGAACGATTCCAATTGAAGTCACGTGACCGTTTGCGGCTCGAGCCGAGGGTAAAAAATGGTTTTGCTAAATGGAACAACTCGGCTCCAATCGAGTCGGAACCAAAAAAAGTGGGGGGGGGGAGGAACGGTTTTTCAATAAAAAAAAAAAAAAAAAAAACAGCGACCAATCGAGGCGCTCGACGTGACGTTCCAATTCGCGATCGGTCAGCGCGCGATCTAAAAGGCATCGTCCATAAGTGCACTTTTTGTCGTCGAATCTGGTCCGTCTGGCGACCAAACGACCGAGCATGCGCGGACATTTATGAGTTCGCGCGATCTCGGATCGCAAACGCGAATCGCAAGTGCAGTAGCAGATGCGATAGGCCGCGTGTATCGGACACCGGTCGACCAACGAATCCCGTGGTACAGTTAGATTAAACTCAACCGGGTCGTTCGAGCGGACCGACCTGTTCTCCTCGTTCTGCAGATTGTCAGGAATGACGCTCCTTCCGTTCGGATAATTCTGATACATTGTCCTCGAAAGCATCGCGCTCTTGCGATTGTCGGGATCGAATCGCCGCGACCAGTCAACACGGCTGTCGGACAATTTTTCCAGCCGGCCGGAAACTGGTCTGGAAATATTCGTATGACTTTCTATTGGCCCAATTAAGCGCCGCGAGCGATTCAACTTCACTGTTTTACACTTTCTAAATTGTTATTATATATATACATATATATTTGAGTGGCTGAATTTCGTCCGAATTGCAGGTTGCAGGTGGTCTTGCATTGCGACGCGTGATATTGTGTCGGACGAGGATATTGAATACGTTCCATAAGGATATTCAAGGTGTTCCATATTGAAGAACCGTGCGTGCGAACTTGGAACGGTTCATTTATCTTAAAATTTTGGAATTTTAAAAACGGATTGAAAATGGATACGTAGAATAGAAACTCTTCAAATAAACGAAGAAAATAGATTTAGTGCAAGTGGAGTGTTTAAATGTTTTCTATCGTGAAAATAAAACATTTCGTAACTTATAAAAATTACTACTTTTTAGTATTTTTACACCGAAAAAAATAATTTTACAAATTTTACCAAACTAAATAGTAACAATAGGAAAAGTGAGCAAAAATGTAAATAAACATTAGACGATATCATTGTTTTTATCATTTGTTTGGTAATATTTGATATATCTTTAGTTTCTAACCATAATGTATCATATTATTTACATTTTTGTCCATTTTTCCTACTATTATAAAATACTATATTATATATACAGCATTCGTCGTCTCGTTTAAATCATTTAATTTCGTATTTTTGTTCATCGTCATATGCATGGGATTTACAATTATCAATTACAAGTATTGAATAATGATCCTAGGTATTACTAGAGCATAATTTCCCTAGGATACTATTATTCCAAAGCTATAAGATGTTTGAAAAG
>JABFQC010000009.1:0-60192 GCA_022817085.1 Psilanteris sp. ZL-2020
AAAGATGATGCATAGCCGTAGGAACGGCAGTAAAGCGCAAGGAAACGGAGGTTAGTGGCGTTGCAAGTGCCTGAGTGGAGGTATGGGGCAGTGAGGCGGTGAGCGACCGGTCGAGTAAAAGCACCGAGAGTCTGGTGAGGGAGGTGTGGGCTGGGGGTTGTCCTGCGTAAACGCAAACAATTTATAGAGCCATTAACGTATTACGAATGTGTACATTTGCGAGATAAAGCAACGATTTTACGAAGAAACTGGCATCGGGGTTGGATTGGCGCGAGACGGCCGGGTCGTTCTTGTTGGTATTTTCCGGGGGAGAGAGCGTCTGGTCGCGGGACGCGGGACGAAAGGACGAAGCAAGGAGCGCGGGCGAGGAAAAAAACAAGCGGGAGAAAAGTCGTCGGCGAAACAGCTGCGTGTTGCCGGGTCGTAAAATTCGGTCTGATCACCGCTACCAATTATCCCGTTGTTATCCCGGGGTTATCCAGCCGTTATCCGGAACGTTATCCGCCTCGCTTCGCGCCGAGGACCCTCGGGTGCCCCTGCCGAGGCGCAACCGGCCGTACCACGGGCTCTTTTGCGAGCCGTTGTTGTCACCTTTTACTGCAAACGAAGTGATTCCCGGCTCGTAAAGGTGACGTTCCTACGGATTATAGGCACGCCGGACTATTACTTCTGGCCCTGCTTTGCGCTCGCGTGCTGTTCGCTTCCGCGCAAATCGATCAGACGCTTTATGGCGCCGCTCGAAAACACAATTTTGCGCGTTTTACGACGACGTTGTTATTGCAAAATTATCGGCATTGCGGGGCCGATTTGCATCGCGCGACCCCCCATTTTTCGCGCGTCGTTTTTATCGTGTAAATGCGCCTCTGTGAGTGCGCGCGTATGTATGAGTGTGTGTGTGTAAATGTTTCGTTTCCAACCGTGGAATAGACTTACCCGCTCGGTTGCTCTGGTCGATCATGGGTTGCACGATTCTACGCCGGGCATTGATGAACCTGGAAAATAAAGACAAGAGATCGGTTAGACGTGATCGTTGGTACAGAAGCGCGCGTCAAGGGTCTCGACAATTGTCGCGGAAAATGGCGCGAACCTGGCACGCCGATCGCCAAGCCGGGTTCGTGAGCCGCGCGGCGCGCCACGATTAGCCACGCCGCGGCGGGCTTTGAAAGGAGCACTTGCTGAACAATAGATTTGCGGTTGCGTTTGTAGCTTTGCCGAGGTTCAATGGGAATCGTGGCTCGGCGGAAGGCGGATGAGAGTCAGAAAACGGCGAGGGTTATCAGGACCGGCACGAGGGAACGGGACGGAATCGTACGTCAGCCGACGTCAGCGTCGCGGCGCCCTAATGGGCGCAGACGCCGGAAGTGATTGGGTTTCTGCTCGACTGACTCGAGCTGCAGCCCCAGCCATCCGTGCCCATCTCTGGAATTCGGTTTCCCCTGTCCAGAGGAGCACGAGTAAAAGGCGTACGCGATTTCGCCGACCCCAACCCCGCGCTGACTTACGTTTTGCGGTCCGTCTTTCTTGCCGAGTCTCACGCTTGGCCGCGTCTCCCGGGGGAGTCTTATGAATAATAATTATTAAACTAGTAAGCGAGTTTGTATAGCGCCAGTGACGTGGCCCATCATCACACTCGGCTTACACATTATCGCAAGTCTCGGGACGCATGCATGCTGATGAGGATCCAATTGAATTATACATTCACGGGCTCGCGTCACGTCGAATGTGTTTGTGTGTGGGCTATATATATATAGGAATGTTTCTATGTATATATCTATTTACCGTGGCAGAAGACATTTGCGGACGAATCGACGCGGATTCGAGGGACCGTTGACGGGTAAAAACGTTCCGCATTCCGGCGAGCGAACGCGAACGCCGCGCGGCAAGGGCGTCTTTGCCAGCCCTTGGCGCTTCTATAAGCGGCTCCGGGTCCCCTTTACCCGAGCAGGCGGCATGTCACAGCCAGCTGACTCGCACTCCGGCCGCCACCCCCGGCGCTGAAATATCGCCCGAACAATGGCGCACCACCAGCGCGAGACAAGGACGCGGTGAATGGAGAAAAGAAAATCACCGAAACGCGTTTGATAAAGGGACAAACAAGGCCGCGCGCAAAACGTCGAGGGTTTCAAGCCGTCCCCCCGCCCCTTCGCCGTCGCGCGCGGTCCGACCGCGCGTTTATTTCACGCTAATAACGCCCCGATTCGGCGTCTCATCCCGATGCGATTTCTGAACCGAATGCGCCCCAGTGTACGAACGACAGGCGAAAGAAGAAAGACAAGGATGCAGGACAGCCGCGCGGCGTTGTTGCGGAATTTATTTCGGGTCAAATATCGAGTCGATTAGCGAATCCATCGCTTCGGCCGAATGCTTGGCGCAGTAAACCTCGGTAACGATGATTATTACGCGCGCCAACATTCACTCTCCATTGCGACCGTTCGCAATTATCAGAGAGCTTCCATTAGTTAACTGCAGTCGATACACGTTGTACAAGGCCTCTCGCATCAAAACGTCATTACTGTCTCAAACACAGGCACGGCCGTAAGAGATGGTTCGGGGGCCGCGCGCACCCGCGCCGTTGGTGCGACAGAGACGCGCCGCGCAATACCATTCGTAATTAATTTCGCCGTACCGACGAGCGCCACCAGCATCGCTAATGCGAAGGGTTGCGACTGCGAGAAAGGAGATTGCCCGTAATGACCCGCCGTTAGAAAACACGCTCGGATGAAATAGTGCGCTGCGAGAGTACAAATTATCGGCGTATCGGGTCGCGTCGCGCTTTTTATCAATAAACAGGCGCGATCGGTCGGCGCTTTTGCTGCTTCGTGGGACTTTTTGCGAATCGCGTCAGTTGGGCAGGAGAGAATGAGACGAATTGGGAGGGAATTTTTAGACGGCATATTTAATGCGCCGAGTCATTTGCAATGACGTCGTTGAAAAATTGCGTATACAATATTGTCTGAGTAGAATATATATATGTATAAATTTGTGAACACCCAGTTGTACATGTCCATAAATAAATGTGGGGATTGGATAGTGCGCTATCAGTGACAAGTCGCGTGTTGAATTGTACTGTTGACACGCCCGACACGGCCGCGTGCGATCCGTCCGCGACGATCAGTCAATCCCCGATCTCGTTAGTCCGTCAGTTTTGTTGCTCTTCCTTCGGAAGTACAAAGATGCCCCAATTATCGAGATTCGCGACGAAAAAAGGACAACGCAGGACGGAAGCCACCGTCGCGTCGGGTGATTTAACGCGACGAGCGTAACATGTGCGCGCGGCCAGGTAGCGCCGCGCGGCAAACGCCGCATGACGAACGGCTCCGGTCGAAATTATGATTGGTATACGCGCCGGTCGCATTAGCAGCGCGCGTTAACGTTGCATCTCGCGTGTCACATATGTTCACGTCGAAAGACGTCGTCGGCCGCGCGTTAATTACGGCGCCATTGCGGGCTCATTAAAAGAATAACGGACGGCTTGCATCGGGACAAATGGCGCGCGCGGTGTCGCCGGGTCGCGCGCGACAGATGGCGCTCGCCCGCCGGTCAATACGCGGCGATCGTCTCGCGCTAATAAGCGGCGCGAGATCGTTCTCGGGCGCGCCGGCCTCGGGGCGGGTCGGTCGGCCGCGGCGTGTTTTTGGTGCTCCGGGGGACCCACCCGGAGGGTCGTCGGCTCCGCTCGGCGCCGAAGTTATTGGCCGCGCAGCTGTCGCCCGTCGCAGTCAATTGTCTTCGGCCACCTCGGCTCGTCGGGGTCAGACTCATCTCGGGGCCGGGGTCGAAGGGTGATGCACACCTCTATTGATACCCTATTACACACCAGGCGCCGCCAGTTTCCACCCGGGCGTCAGCTTGTAACCTTCTCTTAAACGTGGCACCCTCGCGCTCGTATGCCCACTCGGAACAACTGCTGACAACGTTATAAACTGCCGGCAGTCGGTGCGGCTTACGCTTGGTCCCGGCGCGCCGTTAATTTGCCGATCAAGCGTCGCGGCTAGGAAGCGCGGTTCGGCCGCGCGTTCTCGCGGATCTTTATCATTAGACGGGGATGTTTCATTAGCGGGAGCGAGAGAGAGCGGGAGAGGGGTGGGGACGGAGACGAGAAACGTAATAACGCGCGCCTCGGCAATGTCAGCGATCAAATTTATTCCGACGCTTGACAATGGATTAAGCGGAGTCGAGCAAATCCGGATTTGTTTTGAGACGGTGTCAGCGTTGTCATCGTTCTATCTGTTTAAGCGAAAACATTAATTCATTCGAATGCAAGAAGGTTCCTCTTCATCGCCGCTTAATCACATCCCCGGGTCATAAAGTATACACCGCTAGCGCCGAAACCTTCGTCTCTAAATCTTCTATATCTTAGATCTTGACACTTCCCACCTGCGACTTACAAATTACCACAACTGCAGTCACACCGGTTCGTCGTTCGTCTTTCTCGTCTCGAGTCGCGCGCGCGCATTTTTGTCGTCGTCGCGGTTTTGCTCTGCGACGATCGACGCGGCTCTGACGGCCAAAAGGTCGCGCGCGCGAACCGCCGCCTATTGGTCGAGGTCGAGGTTCGTTCGGGATTCGCCGATCGTCGGGCGCGGCGCGTATCGTTTGTGCGAACGATATCGCGCGCGTATCAAAAAGCGATCTCGGAATTTATCCCGGACTCGGGTCGGGGCGCGCGGCGCCATTTGACGAAGGGACATACGTGTTTTGTGGCAACTTTGTTCGCGTTTTCTCCAATTTCGTATCTGTTATTGCGTCGCGTCCGTTCCGGGGCCCAGCTCGGGCCCTTCAGCGTGAAACGGAATTCAAATCCGGTCGCAATAAAATTCGCGCTTTATGCGCGCCTCGCCGTGGGTAGGTGGTAAGTGGTCGCGCCGATACCACGCGCGCTTCATACACGGCCGCGCGTTAATTTACGGCGATGCGCGTCTGCGTTCGGCGAAAACGCTCGCGGCGTTTTGCTTGTTTTTGCGAGCCCAAACACGTACGGCTGTGCGAGCAGGATTCGAGATTCCCGTCGATTACGAACGCATCAATTAGCGCGCGCGTTTGCGTCGCCGAAAACGAGTCGACGGTGAAACGAAAGGGATCTGGCTTATTTTCGGTTCTCCTTTTTTGCCATCTCTTCGTCCCTATTTTTCCGTTTCTGCATTTTTCTGCTTCTTGATTCCGATTTTCTTTTTTTACAAACACTCGAACGTGGGACTTCCGTCAGCGCGCCGAGGGTGGCAACGTGCGTCACGGCCGTTATATAGGCTGGAAGAAACCGCGCGCGGCAGCGGCGTAGGCGATCGTTGAAAAAAGATTTGACGAGCGAAAAATGGAAAACAGCGCCCTTTACGACCATCCGGAGGACGCGCGGTCAATCCGAATGACGTTTATCTTCGCGTTATGGCACGCGTTGGCTCGAAATCAGAGCCGCGCAGAAATCGGCGCGGCGCTCTCGCCGTTCGATTGAATCGAAGCCTCGCGGCTCGTAATTGGAAAAGTTGCGCCGACGAATAATTAACCCGGCAAATTGCGTCCGTTGATAGTCGCAGTCGAGAGCGAAATCAAATTATAAGGCCATGATTTGAATAATGTATGTTGGGCTGTGCGTGCGCGGTTGCACCTAAGGTGGTTGTGCGCGCGTACGTCGAGCCACGGCGAGGGTGGCGTGCGTTCGACTTGCCACGCAGGGAGCCACGGCCGAGGGATACTTGACGAGATAAAGGGTGTATCGCGCGCAAAAATCGAGGGTACCACACACACGCGTAGTATTTTTCTAGACAATTTGTTCGGCGGCATTCATCAACGCCGGGTTTCAAATCCAGGCGCCGCAAGCGCCGAACGGACCGGTGGAATAAAAATCGGCGCGATCGTGTTGCTTATTGTAACGCAGCGCGCGTGACGCGTCGGCGACGGGCGTAATGAGCGCGAAAAAGCGAGCGCGTATCGATCGGCGCGCAAGCGCCGCGCGCTTATCCCGACGAAACGAGCGCTTATTGTGGGAGCGAACTGCCGAGCAGTATTTCCGGATTTAGCTGTTCATTTAAATTGAAATCGAAGTCATTTTCGTTTGAATTCACTTGAAATCGAAGTTCAAATTTACGAAATGAAAGTTATCGTCTGGCATTGAGCGCGCCCGTGAAGGATTAGGCGGTTAAACTTATCGAAAGTATTTCAGAAGCGAAAGCATTCGCAGACTCGGCTCGAGAATAGGAACTCGTCCATCAGGCTTTCACGAGACCGAGGACGAAAATTACCTTCCTTATCGAGCCCGGCTACGTAACTTTGGATTAATCCGCATTTATATTTTAGCCCGAGCTTTTGCACGTGAACCGGTGCGCGACGGCGTCCTCCCCGGCCCTCGTCGGAGCGGTATAAATACGGTATCGTGAGATGCTTATCGACAAAACTAATTTCGCGAATGCCCGTCCACGCGCGAGGCGCATCCCCCGGGTTGCGTGGCCGCCGTCGCGCCGTCGGCTCGAAACCGGCCGCCGATCGACGCAGCGCGCTTTCGCGATTATAAGGTTGCGTATACGCGCCGACGGGCGATCAGCGTCCGGCTGATAACCCGGCGAAAAGAATATCGCGTCCGAATTATGGGTCGCGCGCGTGTTCGGCCGTTTGTAATTTTCATTATTATCTTGGCGCGAATGGGCGCATTAAGCTGCCGCGGCACGTAGAAAGTTAATAGGGGGGACGGATACGCAATGTCATACGGAAACGATTCGGCGAGGACGGTCATTTTCGATTTTCATTCCCGCCGTTGCGGCTCGCCCCGCGTCGTTCGAGATTAATATACATTAATATTTATCAATGCCAGTTAGTAATTTAGCAGACGGATTTTTTCATTAACCGCGCGAGTTCGCCGTTTCTCCTTGAATTTTGCGATCACTCCGCGCCGGAAGACGCCCTTATACGAGCGTTACAAAAGCCGCGCGCGAAGCCGACGTTATTATTGGAATACGAAAATCCTCCCCATACGACGCGTCGTAATTTTTGACTCGGTTCTCAATTTCGAACGTCGTTTCGTATATACCGAACAACAATTTCCCGAAATCTGATGAAATTGGCCGACCAACGCCGACCCCAAGCTACGTAACGGTGTTTATAGTCTGCTTTAAGGCCATTTCTATGCGCGACACATTGCCGCTAAATAACATTTGCTTGTTGTCTTGTTCCTCGCCCCGGACTTTTCGGCCCCTTCTTCATCTTTTTTTTCTCTTCTTCCTTTTTTCTCGTTCGATCCGAAGAGCGCGCGCGGCACCACCCCGCGCCACAATTTCAGCGGCGTGCGCGCGGAATCCGCGCGGCCGATCAGTCGAAACCGAAACCGGCGCGGCTCGTCGGGGTCGCGCTCGGGAATGTTTTAATTACGCGATGTTTGCGGGTGGGGTCTGACCCGGGTTAAGAAGATAATGCGTTATTTTTGACTCCGCGCGCTCGACAATGGACTTTGCTGTGACGATTTGTGTCACGCCGTGACAACCAGGATTGGTGTGTGTTTTCGGCACGCAAGGCGCGCGTGGCGTGCAAACGAAAGGGTGAGTCGGCGAAAGGGTTGCACGCCCCTCGAGTTCTCCAGAGAGCGGCAAGGGGTAATACTCATTCGGGTGTAATCGCGCTCGCAAAACTCCATCACACTTTGCTAATAGAGCGAAGCGAGGGATTGAATGGATGGGTCTCGCAATATAAACGCTGTTTCGCCGTCACGCTTAAGGGTTAAGTAATGACCGAAATGTATCGATAATGGCCACTTTTTCATAATGCTATTTAATATCATGAAAATGTTTCTGCGAGCTGTTTGAGTCCCAATTTGCCGCGATCGTAAATTGCGTCTAATGGAAAACTTGCGTCATCGTCGGATTAATTGGGTTGCTTTTTGGGGTAATGGAATCGGTAGAACACGAAACCGGAATGTATAAATATGGATACATATATAGGTGTATATACGAATATATGTATATTCGAAGGAGACCGACATAGAGATACACAAAACTTTCGCGAAAGTATAGTAGTATCCTACATATATATATATATATAAATATAAGGAGATCTGTAACTATTCGAAGTTTCCGCAATGAGTTTTGATATTATAATTTGACTTCCTTTATTATTATAATGAAACACTTATTTAATTTATAAGACTGCGTTACGTATAATAAAAATTCCTATCGCAAGATCAAATATGAATAAAATTGTTAAAGTCGAATGAACGGCGTTGCGAAATCCATGACGATTTTTATAACCATCTTTGAATTCTGAAATTCCCGACATACTTTTGTCATTTTTTACTTTTGTACATTTCAAATTTCCAGACAAAAATTCGTTCGTTCGTTCACGGTATTTTCACCTCCACTCGTAAAAGCGATTTCCGACGCGAAAACCCCGACGCCACAATTTAAAGCAAAAATTTTGAGTTATTGCCGAATTAGTATGAAATAATACGCCATTGTGTTTGTGTCTGTGTGCGCGCGCGCTCGCTCGTCGTCTCTCTCATGTTCTTTCTCTTTATCCGCATGGCAAATCCTAAAGTACACAAGACACGTCCTAAGGGCCAGCAAGGGTATACCGCATGATACCAGGGCGAGATAATCCCAGCTAATGATAGCCAGAACAATTACGGCGGACTTGGAGATGGGATGAACGGAACCGGATTGGAGGATTCGTCCTCTTGCCGGTGATGGTCCACATTCCCCTGAGAGCCTTCGAACGATGTACCTTCTGTCCGGCGATTCAGTAACTTGAGTTATTTATCGTTTTAAATTTGCGATGCGATCTCGGGGTATACAAAATTGACGTTGCGTTAGTCTGATTAGCGCGCGATTTATGCGCCGCGCGGTCTTATTGATTAATTAACGGGGCGCGGAGTTTTCGCGCGTCGACCGAATCGCCGGCGCGATTAGGTCGTCGCGCGGTCCTCGATCGGTCCGATTCGGCTGGAATGATCGCGCGCGGCATCGGCGCGGTCGAAGCAACTTCGCGACGCAAATAAGCATAAGTTTGGCCGCGCGCGGATGGCACACCTGTGGAGCGAATTTAAGCGAAGCGTTTATGATCGCTCGTCGTCGGAATAGCCGCCAAAGTCGGCGACTTTTTGGCCGAACTTTGGGCGCCGGCGCCCACGATCGCCACGCCGCGATTGTTCGGTTTTGAAAAAGCGCCGAAACGCGTTGGTTCGTTCATTGAAGGCAAAACTTAAAGCAGCGTCCTTCCGTTCCTCTCGCTGGTTATTCTCTTTCGCCCCGGAGTTATGAATGTGCCCAATTACATCTTAAAAGCCGTGCTCCATTAATTTTCACAGCTGCTGCCGCTTAATTGGGAACCCGACCCTGATAATAAACCCCGGTGTGCCGCGCCTGCAGTCGAGGCCCACTACCGCGTTTACGACCAGAATATCATAGAGACGGTGTGTTCTATCTGTTTTCATGCAAAATGCGCCATTGTTTGCTACATTGACAGTTTGCAAGTTTCGTAAATATACCGCTACGGCCTTGAACTTGCGGATAAAGACAAATTGACCTATTACCATTACGCGGCGTAATTACCGGCGTAAATATTTAACGGGGGGTATTTCGAGATATTATAACGGAGTAATATATATATTTATATATATATGTATACTTATTACACTCACACACACTTATACGTACGAAAGTACATCCATACATCTTGTGATTCGAAATTAAAACTCGAACGCAATCTGTGGTGCCTCGTACTATTTACTGTTCAGAAACTTGTGTACCGTGGGATCATTTTTCTCCCGTTCCTGACAAGCCACTGCACCGGTGTACGTGCGCGTGGTATTACGAGCCGAGACAGGGAAAAACCTGAATAGAGGTTAAAACAAAAGGCGCGCGGAATGATAGATAAAGACGAAAGAAACGGCTTTGGGAAATGGTCCGTGAACTACTACCACGGAGATGTAATGACGCGGCTCTCCTTTCGAAGATTGCATCATGGAAAGTCTACGAGCGAACCCCTGGCCGAGCACGCACACAGCCGCGACCCCAACCCACGGACGGGCGATTTTATTTTTGGACGCAATAAATTGAAATCGATATGTTGGAAACGCTCGTTGCGGGTGTCGCGGAAATGGTCGCGCGTTCCGAAGGTTTGAAAAACGGCGCGATGGACCGGTCCGCGATCCCGTCGATTTCCCAACGACGTCGCAATAAGGCGCGCCGAAATCACCCGCGCCATTCCGTTTCGCGCGGTCCAAAGCGATATCGCGCGAGCGTGACGCGCCACTGACCGAGGCGCGTTTAATATTAAAAGTGGCGATGTTTCGGCTGATTTATGTTTTGTTTATCCGAAGGATCGTACGCGGCGCGCGGTCGTAAACGATCGGCCATGTGTTGCGTGCAAACACATCCGTCATCGCGCGACAACGCCGAGCGAAATTATTATTTGTCGTCCGTAATAATTGTGTCTCGCGACGAACGTCTAAAGCGACGGCGCGGTCGGTCCGATCGGAAGTGATCGGTCGCCGATCGGGCCGGAGCGACTCGCGCGGCGTTATCGGGATCGTAAAGGCGCAGCACAGACGGCAATTTAATTCGTGTGTATTTCCAGAGTCGCGTATTCCGCTCCATTTTGCAGGGCAGTTCGTCATCCGGTCGGACCCGCAGGTTGGATAGAGGAGGACCGGAGTCTGCTGCGGGGTAAATGGAGGATGAGAAAGTGCGAGAGAGGAGGGGTTTACCGGTAGCGGCAACGGAGGCGGCAGCGGCAGCAGCGTGTTTGCAGATCCTCTATCGGGAGCTTCACCCTCCCCGCCCCCTGCCCCGCGATCCACCCCACACCCTCGCCCTCCTAGAGTCTGGGATGCTGGGTTTGGGGTAGCGGCAGGCGGCGCGAGGCAGATAAGAGAATTGCACTGTCAAGCCGGAATGATATATTTGACCAACATTTCCATATAACCCCAGCAGAGGCGCTTCGCGCATCACTCGGCAAACTCCCTTTCTCTACCCCATTTTCCTCTCTCGTTTCCATCCTTTCTTCCTTTTTTCTTTATTCGTCTGTCGACTTCCCTCAAACCGTGCCCCGCTTGCTCGCCCGCGTTACCTGCCATTGACTCTCTCCACCTCTGCGTCTGGCTATCCGTTTTTCCGTTCAGCTTTTTGGTCGAAATTTTGGATTTGGACGGTCTGTTGCGAGCGCGCAAAAAGCAAAACCCGCGTGATTCATCGGACGGAGGATCGGCCGGTCGTACGGCGCGGCTGGCAATAGGAGTTTTAACGCAAAAAGACAAAAATATCGATTCCTACCGTTGGATTCTTTACAACCGGGCGGTACCACGCGCAACGAACGAAGAAAAACGCGCAAAAAGGAAAGTCAAGACCGGTGAGCTTAAAAAAGAAGACGAGAAAGGATAAGGATGTACGATGATATTATCTCTTCTCCATACTGCGCGAGTTCCCCGTGGCACACCAAGAGGAACCCCCGTTGGGCACTGCGTGTGTTAATTTGAATCGAGAGAGATTATGCGGAGACTCCCTGTCGTGAGCAGCCATTTTGTATCAAAATGTCGATAAACGGAGTCAGTTCTGGCGGCTCCCTTTTGTTCGATGGTTTTGAAAAAGCGTCGCGCGCGTGCGTTTACGTTTCGAGAAAATTCGCAAACGTCCGAAATAAACGCGACTCGGCCAGGACTTTTTCGTTTCGCTATTATGCCGACGTGTCTCCTTGGGCGATGCGCTTCTTCGTCCTCCTTTTTGCGCGTGTAAAATTGATTGAAACATTATTGATAGCAATGTGCGCTCCAAACGCAATTTAAATATATATAAATATATATATATATATATGGCTGTGTGTAATGCTAACTGGCACGATGGAAATGAATAATAGCACGGACGATCAAATGTTCGTCAGACTGCATCGTACTATTTGTCTCGCGCGGAAGAGATGATCGCAAGCGTAAAGTTGTTACTCAGCGTTGCGCATACCGATTGTTTGATGCACGGCCGATTAAACGATCGCAGTTTAAATTCGCGATAGTCCACGCTATTATTCAACGTAAAATATCGTTTCTGCGTTTGCGCGTGTCCGCGCGTTTAATTTGAGTCGCGCGCGGCGCGTCTATTTTGGTCGTTGTTGTGGTAATCGGCGAATCGGCAATCGGAAAACCGTAATGCCGAAAACAAATTCTGAACGAGACGCGCGTACATTTGTTTGCAATCAACGCGCGTTGCTGGTTTGTTCCCTTCTTTGTTGATAAAGACATAACGATATGTCACGTACGTTCACCCTCCGCTATCAAATCGTTTCTTTTCACCAATCGCTGTTGCTGTAATAACTGACGACTTGGACTGATGAGGGAAAGTGATTTTCTCATTTTGGTATCATTTTTCTGTCGTTTTTCCCTATTTCGGCTGTGTTTGTTTTCAATTTCAACGTAAATATTGTGATACGATTGTTTTTAAGCAAAGGTCGCAATGAGAATAAATAAACACAAACGAGAAAGTAAATATTTACATCGACGACGACGAACTGTATTGATTTTGTGGATGTTCGGTTTCGGAAGGAAATTTCACGCGAAAACGGTACGTTTATGGTAAGGTGTATTTGCAACAATAACAGCAACAGCAACAATCGTTGCTCTATTTTTTTGCATTTTAATTCACTTCAAATCGTCGCGCAATTAGTCCAATAAACATCGTCTATGTGTCTCGATGAAAAGACATTTAGCAGAAATTTAAATCGGAAATGATTTCTCGCTTTTCATCGCGGAACGATTTTCCATACACTCGCATGTTTCCGTTGTATAAGTCATTATCCGGGTTTCAATTATAATCATACCATTCTATTCAGAACAATTTTTTTCCTTTACATTTTTCCCACCCGCCACGTACGAAATTAGGCAAAATTTGCTCATACGTGGCCGCGAGCGAGTCGCTTTAGTATTCCGACAGCTGGACACTTCAGTCTTTCGCATCCACGGCGCATAATAAGACAAGGAAGGAATTAATTCGTGCGACGTGAATAATCGCTAATGCGAGTTTCCATTCATGCATCGCAAAGCGATTTTTTTCCTATTAGAAAATAAGAGCAAATGGGAATTAAAAAAAAAGAAGGAAAGGAAAAAAACGAGAACGAACGAGAGAAACAAGGAACGAGGGGAAAAAAGCGAGACAGAAAAATAACAGAACCGGCATGATAGGTTTCTCTCTATTTCTTTCCTTATTTTTTATTACTCGTTTCTTTTCTACGCAACCATCGCATCGCATTCTTCTATTTCATTGTCGAGAAAACCAATTTCCGGGTAGCTAAATTACGTGCACCAGCGAAAAAGCCCCGCCAGTAATATCACAAGTTTCTACCTCGAGTCTAGCGCGCTAAAGTGGAGCGAAAGAGAAACGATTATTGCGAGAGCCGGGGGTGCGAGCGGGACGCCGAAGGCGAGCAACCGACAGAGAGAACGGGATAAAAACGTTGATTTAAAGACGTCACCGTTTCATTTAAAATTACGCGAGTAAAGGATGTCGGCGCAAGTTTCGCGTTCGGCTGGGTTATTTCGCGAGCAATTAGACCTTTTGTTGCTTCGCGGCGCCGAATACCGATCGCCCGGGATCGTCAACCCCGAAGAGGCACGCATTGCCAGACGAAGCGGGCGGTCTAGCAATCGGAGCGTGCGTTCGGATCGCGCGCGACGCTATATATATACATATACAAATATATATATATATATGTACAGACCACAAAAGTTGGCAAAACCAAGTCTTGGATTGGCATGACTGATTTCGTGTCATTCGTTTCGCCGGCCTCATTTGAAGGTAATTATCCATCACAATCGAATTAACCTGCAGTCTTTCGTTGCATCCTGTGACGCGCGTCCTACTGCTCGTTTTGTGCACGCACCGCGCGCTGCCCCGGTAATTGTTCGTTCGTCGGATATATTTGAATAAAACACAAGCTACCGGTCTCAGCTCGTTCGTCTGTCTGTCCGGTTGCCAGAACATCCGTCTGTCAGACTCAGCTGTCCATCACTTTGACGTGGGAAGGCACCACGTGGATCCACCTACGACCCTCCACCTTCCAAAAGTTAGTTACAATTGCTCGGAAGCGCAAGTCATGCAAGCTCGCATACCACGCATATCCGCGTATTGTTTTTCCTTCGGCTCGGCAGATCGGCGCGCTCGCCGGGCGTCAATCGGTTAGGCGATTTCGCAGGCTCAATTGGGAGCACGGACCCGTCCGTCTGTGACATCACGCGCAGCGAAATATAGTCCCGGCGCCGGGGTTTAGACAATTAAGCCAGATACGGTTTGCCTGCGAATCGCGCGCGGTTGCGTTTCATTACAAGACTCGCGGGGTCATTGCCGGGCACTATTTGGCTTCGCACGGACGGATCCGATGGGTTCGAATGGGTTTTAATGAAATCGGCACGGGATGACGTGTTTATTCGGACCCGACGATTGTGCCAAGTGCTGGGAGCGAAAGCCACGAGGACGTCGACCGCAAAGTGAAATTCGTGCGCAGTATTCTTGCAATCATCCTAAGCAGTTTTGTTACGAAATGCGGTCGCGGTAACGGGCGAACGAAATGCACGCCCAATGCGCCAAGTCAAAATATGTCAATGGCTTTCGGATGTGGCGAACCGCACGGTTTATATATATATATATATATATAATGCTCGCCACTTTCGTCGAAGGGTAGTTGCCCTGAATCATACAAGTGACGTGACGACAATAGTCGCTAAACACCGCGCGCGGTCATTGATAATGTCCGCCTCGTTGACTACCGATCACTAACAACAAACCGTCCGAACGCAACGTGTCCTTGTATCCCTCGAGATCCTCCGTGACCGTCGAGGGTTCCACGCGGACCCGAATTTGAGCGCAAAGCTCGGGACTTGATAGGCGCGTTTAATTACCGCGTCTTTGAGCCCGGCAATAAGAAGCAAACAAACGACCCGAGTGATTGCGCGCGGGTAACTGTAAAGCGAAAGGCCTGGAAATTGCCGGTAATCGTTTTTTCAGTGGAGACCGCAAAGGGCGAGCACGAAAGGCGCGCGTGAAAAAGACATCAACGTGAATTGCGAACGAACGGCTCGCTTCGGCATGTCGGCGCGGCTCGAGGCCAGAAAAGGTTGAGCCGGTGGTCAAGTCGTAAGTTTCGTGACGGTCAGGAATTTATTCCGCGGCGGGAAATTTTGTCGGCGGAGACCGGCGCGGCAGATAAGGCTAACGTACACGGGTCAGACGGATACTTTCTGTACGGCGATCGAAGCGACGTGAACGTCTCAAGCAAAGCGAAGCGAGAGATACCGTGAGCGAGAGTATGAAAGAATCGTAAGTTAGGGTGATGGCGAAGAAAAAGGTTAGCCGCGCAAACATAAAGTTCCAGACTTACGACGCGAGATCCCCGATAGCTTCTCGTTGCGGTGGGCATAAAGGCATTAAAAAGTGCCGCGCAAACTTGTGCCGGCGCGCAACAAATGCCTCGTCGAGATCACGCGTGTGTGCACGAAGCCCCAAGGGCTTCGGTTTATTTTTGCGCTTTTCCTTATTAAGTCGCAGGCGATTGCGTCGCTCCCGCGACCCCTGGCGCGCCGTCTTTTTCGCGCTATTGGCTCGTTGGCGGCCCAAAACGCGGCGATCCGCGCGGTTCCGGACGTCACCTGGCCCGCGACTCGATTAAGACGCGATCGATTGGGCGTCGCGCGGATTCCGACCGCGCCGTTGCCGCCGGTGCGAGGCGGGTGTTAAGAATGGGGATTCGGTGGCGTGGCCGGGGCGGGCGGGTCCGATGAATTATGGGCTCCCCCGGCGATAATGATAAACCGTGTTTACACGGCGTGGCATCTTGAAAGGACGACTTCGCGGGACGAAGCGCATCCGCGCGGCCAAACGAGGCGACCAGGGGAGCGAGCGATGGTGACTCCTTTCTCATGTAAATACGGTGTAGCCTCGTGTGTGCGAGCAGCTGACCGACCGCGCGTACACGGCACAATGTTGCCACAGCCTGGCCGTCCGTCGTCCTTCTTTTCTGCGAGTCGACCTGAAAGCGACGTGGAAGAAGCGGCAAACGAACGCGGAGGTGGAGAAACGACCGGCCGTAAAACATATCTGCCGCTGTGTGACTTCTTGGGGCGGCCACAAATCACGCGACCCCCCGGTGGGGCGTCCGGTGTGGGTGTACCCCGCGCCCGCGCAACCAACGACGGATCCACCGGGGACGGCCTAATTGGACCGACCGCGGCCCGCCGCGGTCATTGTGTCCCGCGGCCGTTTCCGCAACCAGGCCCCCCGCCCCCGCCGGGACAACAATGTCCCGTCGCGCTGAATACTATTAATGAGGCTGCGCGACGAGGCGACGCGGGATGAAGAAAGGGGACAGGTTCCTCTCCGGCTTTTGTCGGGGCCTTCGACTGGCCGGGCAAATAATGCGCGCAGGAATGTGACCCGTGCACCTCGCGCCGGATCGACGCGCGTTCGAGAAGCTTCATCATCGTGCCGGCCATGCGAACCGTGTAGCGTTAAGATCAACGCTAAATCGTAGATGCGGTTCGAGTGCGGCGTTGCGCAATCGCCGCGTCTTTCGGCGGCCCAATTTGCTTGCGCGTTCTCCGACCCGAACCGTTTACCGTCCCATTTTACGACTCCAATTAACTCCTCAAGACGCGCGCGCAATTTAAATGTCACCCCGGCGAATAACGCGTGGCGCGGTTGTGTCGTATTCCGTATAGTAACGCCGATAAAGCGAGAATTAATATTACTCACGCTATGTATCGCGGATAAGCGGGCGCGGCGACGGGGCAACCTTATCGCGCACCAGTACGTTCGTACCCGATGCGGGACACTCCTTTCTCTCCGGGAGGTATAACTCGCGCAGAATTCTCACGTTCCGTCAGGCTTATTTATATCAACGGCTTTGCATATAGCAGCCGTTTTCCAAGGAATATCAATGCGCGGACTAAAAATTGCACACGTAACGAACGAATGGCTAAGGATTACGAGAATCGAGACCGCCGAGGCGGTTTGTTTGTTTCGCGCGATCACGTGATGACTCAGCGCGGATTACCGCGTTGCCGGCGTCGCGCGGAATTCCGCGCCCGTCGATTTCGTGTCCGACGACCAATCGTCTCGCTCTCGCGGGTTAAAAACGATCCCGAACGCGGCGCGGCGATTAAGAACAAACGCCTATCGGCCGGTCCGATCGGGAATTAAGTCGCGCCGTAATTAATTTCCTGATCGAATCGTCATAATAGCGATCCCGCGCGGCGCACGCGGATACAGTTGTTGGCGGTGCGCGCACGCTTTTTTGCGCGATGCTAATCTCGCGCCGAGGATCGTTAATAAAGGATCCCCGGATGCCATCTCGTTACCCGATATTAATAACAAGCGAAGCCGAGATGCGAATCGGTCGTAATGGCCGCGCCGGCTACCGGCGACTAAAACATTCTGCGCCGCGGCCGACCGGTCCGCGTTCCGCAGCCGTCTCGTGAGCTTCTAATCGTGCCGTGGCCCCGAGTTATAAATGATTTCTCGTCGCGATGTCGACTATCAATTTTCTTTTTACCCCCGCCGCGCTCTGCTTTGTCCTTTTTCTTTTTCGCGTAATAACGCACGGAGACAAAGAGAAGCCAGCGCGACGCTGTAATTTCAACGTCAACATGAAAAACCAAGAGACCCGCGGACTATTCTTTATGATTCGCGTTGATTGATGCGCGCAAAGGAATTAAGACGTTTTATATGAATTTCGCCATTGTTATGGCAGTCCTTGATTGAGATTGCAAATGAATTATCATAATTAACATGTGCCCGTTGACAGCTTTATAACATACTTGATGTTTGCGTTCAATGACAAAGGCGAAGATACCGCGAGTGGAACGGAAAAGGTAAAATAAAAATAAAAAAAAATAAAAACGGAAGCGTACTTTCGCGGTCGGACATTTATATATTGTATACATTTGTGTATTAATTAAATGTCGACGATTCTTTCTACAATTTCAAGTTAGACGTACATGTTATATATATATATAAATATATATATATATATATATTTCAAGACGTATTAACTTTTCGTGATAAACGAGGTGTTTGGACAAATCCCCGCGGCAGTGTGCGACATTTTCATAAAAAATACAGCGTCTTGTTATTGCACGCGCCTACAACGGCTCTTGCTCATGCAAATGTCTAGGATCCGAGGCGCTTGTTTGACTAGTGTTGTTATTACGTATTGATTTACGTGGAGCGGTTTTCGCGGAGGAGCGCGCGGCAACCGATGAAAAGGAAATTGCCGGCGCTTCGAAATTGGCGTAAACGCAAGTCCGTGAATTAAAGATGACTTTAACGTCAGCATTGTGAGGCGAGTTTAACTTTCATCGACAACGCCGCGAGTTAATGAATGGCCTCTTCATGCAACTCGATAGGGTATAGTGTTTCCAGATGGAGGGTGCGAAACGAGTCCTTCATGAGATGCTTCAGTGTAGTTGACCTAATTGGAAACAAGAGGCCCCTCGCCGAATGCATTAAACCTGATCGGGTCTTAGGATAAGAGCCGAGGAAAGAGAGACGAGGGAAAAAAGAAGGATGGGCGATAAGAAGAGAAGAAAAGATGAGTAGGGAGGGGGAGGGGGGACGGAGTTAAAGCCCAAACCAAACACGCTCGTCGACTTCGCGTTTTAATTATTCGCCAAAGGACGCGCAATAATACGGTTTCAATTTCTGCTTGCGGGCAATTAACGGTCGTTATGATTCGACCCGAAAAGGGTATGAGAAGGAAAGGGACGAAAAAACGAGGTTACGCCGGCAAACGTTCTGCGGTAAAATCGGCCGCGCTCAATGGGATATAAAGAGTCTCGCTGATGAAGCAAACCGCACGCACGCAAAGATCTCTCGTTGCGAATAAGGGAAACGGTACGGGATAATGCGCCGTGACCGCAAGTTGCGCGAACAGTTTTGTTTTACGAGTGACGTCAGCGCGTGGCGTGTTTCGCAAAGCCGATTGCGGTGTCGGTTTTACGAAATCACGGCCACTCGAAACGCGGCGTCGCGCGCTCGCTTCGGTCGGCATGATTTACGCGCGGGTCTCGTCGCCCGGTTACGTGGTTTTGCTGAAAAGGTTAAGCAGAAAGACGCGGCGGGCGGGGGCGGAACGGGGCGCGGGATAATGTACGCGCGGATCTAATTCGGTACATTAGGATTGCACTTAGTGAAATGAGCAGCCGGCGGCAAATGAATGCCACTCCGGGGAACGCGACACAATCCAAATCCAATCTTCCAATCGGAGTCAATTACACGCGCACAATGGACCGATAGATGCTGCGGTGCTTGAGTGTCAATTCGGAGGCGACAGTGTCATTTCGAATACAAACAGGATTACGCGATCTAATTCGCGGCCTAACAAAAGGGCCGACAAAGCCAGCCAGCCGAGTGGAAGCGACTCGAAAAGGGTACACGGGTCTCTTTCTGTCTTTCCCCTTTGACATTTTCTTCGCCCGTCCTTTACGGTCATGTTTATCGCCCTTGTCGCAATCAAGCCGCGCCGACCGATCGATGCCGCGCTCGCGTAACGCGGTGACAATTATTTCGAAATCGACGGGGCTCGGGTGTACGGGGTGCGCGTGTTTGGCGCGCGTTGATCCCCGCGGTCGATTTAGAGCGTTTGTATTTGCATTGGTTTGTTTATTGTTATATGCGTCGTATATATATACGTGCCTTTCGGTCGAGATTTCGTTACGAAATGCCGATATTCGAGGTTACGATTCGCCGTGCCCTCGATCGATTGATTTGCATCGGAATGGAATTGCGCGCGGAGAAGCGGAGAATGTAAATGTTTATGTTCTACACTTGCTACGGTACCGAGTATCGATGTAAGACAATAGCTGATTATCTATCTCCTCGCTTTGCCAAGCGGAATACAGAATGCGGCTTGTCACGACACAATCCCGTTTGCGGTAGACACGCGAAATTAATGTTTTAAGGAGCGCGCGATTCTGCGCGACGAACGGCGCGCGTGACGCTGTGCGACGAAAAAATTACGCCCGGCTCGGGCCGCGCGTAATTGAGACGCCGGGATTGACGGAAGCGGAAAACGATCGGGAGTAGTTTAATTTTTTTTTTCGTTTGTATCTTTTTTTTTATTTTTTTGATTTTATGCGTTATTTCCGACTTTATCCCCGACTTGCATTTTAAATGCGAAGTTTCACTCTGCCAAATGCCCGCGCTCGCCTGCGAAATAATAAATGCGTCTGCTAATGCATAGATGTATGTATAAATTTTCACCAGGAGAGATGCCAACTGCGTGAATTCGAGAGGGGTAGTTTGGTATGCAGCGTGTCTCAGCGCTGAGTGCATACTGCAATATTTACCCTTTCTCGTCCGCGTCGATCCTTTTTGCTGAATGTTGTACGGACGAATCGCGAGACGAAATTTTTTAATTCCGCAAATAATTTAAGCTCCGTTCCGCGTATGGGAGTTTTAATTGCTTTTATGTATTTCTATTTGTGTATATATATATGTATATATATATATATGTATGTCCGCGTTCATATATGAATATAGTTATATTTAGCGAACGAGCTTGCGTATTCAAACTAAAACAACTTAAGTTACGGAATAGCCTGAAATCGTGTCAGAAGAGTATATATCATTGGAGTAAATTCAAATACATTCTGACATTTCCGAGTTGTCACGTATCGCGTTATTTATGAACGCGAGTCTCGACAGCAACCCTCTTATTCGTAGTTTTTACTCATATTTCGCGTAGCTTCACCGTTGGATTCGAGTGTCCAGGGCGTCAGCGGGATCCCGGGTGGCGCGCGGGTTTATTCGCGCCTAACATTCCGCGCGCGGATACGCAAAATCGCGAGACACAACAAAGTTGACCAATATTTATGGGGCTTTTTAGCGGCGTCGCGTTGACCGCGCGGCGCGCAAAGCTCCGTCCAAAACCGGGGTCAAAGCGGGCGCCCGCGGCATTAAACCGTCGTTGCCGTTCGTTAATCTTATTTGTTGGTAATTTCAGCGACGCGGTCCATAAATCGTGCAAGTCCGAGATTCGCGAACGAATTCGCGGCATTTAACCGGATTGTTTGAGCGCGAAACGGAAACGACGGGAAAATAAATTTTGCAAAGGTATAGTTGCAAAACAATCGCTTTCGGGCGAGCGTAGCGCGCAATTTCGAGCGAAATCGAACGCATTTCTGGCCGCCTGGTCGCGTGTTATTTTCAGCCCGGAATTTAAGCTTCGGAAATCTATAAAGGGTGAGGCGGTCAAGTATGATCGCGTCCGAGGGCGGTCAGGTGCTCGTTTGCTTTAATCCCTTATCCCTTTAAACATTGTGTATTATCCTCGTAAAAACTAATACAAGGTCTAGTCTGGGCTCCGCCTAAAGCCTGCTTTCCATTGCGTCGGTCGAAAAAAGGAAAAAGGTTCGGAGAAAAAAAAAAAAAAAAGTAAAAAAAAGAACAAAGTAAAACTAAATGCAAAAAGACGGGAAAAACTGCGGCGCAGAAAAATCGCGAGAGAGAAAATTAAAAGAATAGACAAGGAACGGGCGAGGAGTAGATAAAAATGGGCGCGCTCGGGGGGAGCTCGCAAATATATTCGTGAATGGATGTGCGCGTTTATACGTGAATATATAACTCGGCGAGGGAAATTTTCACAAAGCTACAACACAGGAGAAGCGATATATCACGTCGGCGACGAAACAACCAACTCCCGATGAGAGTTGCATTTGCATTGGTTAAGCGAATGCGCGGGCGATTGACTGCCACCTTCTCGCTCTCCCCGGGACGAACTTCGGTGCGCGCGATATCGCACCCGCGTTTCGATTTTCGGTTTCCTTCGCGAAGCCGCGCGACGCCGCGCGAACTCGACTGGATAACGAGACGCGGCGAGGAACGCGGTCGCGCGTTAATAAGGTGCCGTCATAATTCATCGGATCAGCCCACGGATCGGCGAATTGATTTTTTCACGATCGGCGTTTACGATCCATTGACGATTTCGATCGCGAGGGCGCGCAAACGAGATCGACGGCGTACAATCTTGCGCGCGTCTTTTACGATCGTAAAAGCGTCGTAAAAAATGAAACGCGTGCGACATTTGATCCGAAAAGACGAAAAGGAAAAAAGGAGCAGGGTTACGGGTTCGCAGTCGTCAATTCGCCTCGCTTATGCGACACGTGTTGAAATCAAATCGCGACTACCATATTGAGCACATAATCATAAACGAATTCTGCGACGCGATAAAAATATTCAGATTTTATTGTCAGCAGTACATTCGAACATATGTTGCACATCTCCGATTCAATTTTCGTTAATGTTTACGATTTCCGCAATCGTAGTGGAACATTTAAGCCCGGGCGAAGTATTGACAGAGAGAACGGGGGCGGGGGAAGTTGGTTGGTCGAATCGGTAAACAACGGAGCGGGTTTTTTCGGGATCGGTAACATCGACGTTGAGCGTCGCTTCGTTCTTCGGATCCTTTCGGAACAATCCCCGGATCGCTATAGCGTTGGTGATAAATGGCGCAGCTGTTGCGAGATCCGAGAAGAAGAAGAAGCTCGAAATAATTTAACAATAACGCAAGCCAGTCTCGCGTGCATTTTATTCGCAAAATGCCCGGAGCCGCCGCGACCCCGGTTTTCGGTTTGTCGTCGCGCGACGGAAAATAAAGAAATGAAGCGTCGGAACGTTTACGATTCGGCGTCGTGAACCGCACCCGATGAGTCACGCTGCGGTCGCGCCGAAACCCGTGTCCGTGTTGCGCACAGAAACGAACAAAGCGCAACCGGCGACAAGGACGCGTGATACGGCGGGCAAATTACACCCGATGCTGCCGGCGAATAAATTATATGCGACTGTAATAATTCTAATTAACGTCTTATTAGAACGTTAAACAGCGACGGCGCGCGGTCGGCATCGTTTGCGCGGCAAAAATCGAGCGCAAAGATTTCGGGATAACTGCGAAGGTTCAGGAAACCGTGCAATTTATGACTGGAATTATGACAGCTCGTTTGAGCGCCATTATTGTGTTACGGCAGGGGGAAAGGAACGCATTATAAATGTAAGACCAGTAGCTCAAGTACGTGCGGTTTGTTTACGATTCTGGAGGACCGGCCCGGAGCCCCTGGCTAACGTGTAATTACGCGCGCCTTTTGCCTCAAAACCGGAGGCGACGCCACGCGTGTAACCCTTCGGGCTACTTCCTTCGCTTATGCCCGAAATTCGCTTAAAATCCGCCGGTACGAGCAGCAATATCTTGGTTACGACGTCCGGCCGCGTCTCGTCGGTTGCGTCATTTTTGCCGAACCCACTTGCGCAGCATCCGGACGCTTAACGACGCAACTTCGGCGGCGACAAATCCGGGTCCGCTGCAAAACGACGTAGCCGCGTCTCGAAGACGGCACCGAGTTCCGCAGTTACAATGCGCGGATGTAATCGTTGGATATGGCGTGCGTTTGTTCGTCGCTCTTTCGCCATTACGACCCTCCGGGTTCATCATTCCTTAATCGCGAATCGCTCTCCACCTGCTTCCTTTGCCGGTAAAAAATGGCCGCGCGCTGCTGATAACCGCTTTTGCGGTTTTTCTCGCGTAATTGCCGTTGGCTTCGTCCACGGAATTACCCGGCTGAATAATAATGCGCCGCGCAAACGCGAATTCTTGCGCGGCCAAAATTCACCGCGACACGGAATTGAACCGATTCAACGGCCGTGGCGATTTTCCGCGAGCGGAATATTTTAATTATCGTAATTACAGTCGGTACAAACAATCCCGTCGTTATTCTTCGGGAAACGGAGATAAGAGTAATTGCGGCGGATAATTTGTAACCGTATAACAGTGGGAATAATAAAAATGGAGCGCTGTTTTTGATCTCACGAGGAGCATTCGAGCGGTCTGGTAACTGCCGTAATGTCCGTGCTGAATCCTGCCCGTTGTCCTTGGGGGTGAAAAGACGGCTGGGGGCAAAATGACCCCCGGAGGGACGATAGAGGCTACCTAATAGCTCACGGAATTGCCTTCGAAACACCTTTTTAATGAACTATTGCTGCGGGAAATGAAAATGGGGAAGCCGACAAGCAGCCGATCTTCTGATTCTCCGCGCGGCGTCGCATTTATCCGCTTATTTTTCCAAGTCATTAAGACGGCCGTTCGCCAAAATTAAGTCGCTCTCGTCGTTTCACGCGATCCCGAAATTGCGTCCCTCTTTGCGGCAGGAAGGTCACGACCGGTCCTGCCGATTTTTCGGGTACCTCTAATTTCCTTGTCCCGTTGTTTACGCGAGATTATTTAGATTTGTATTGATTCCCTCGTATCGCGCACCCCGCGACGCCCCGTCGACCGAACCGATTGTATTTTATTCGCAAATCCGGCGTCATCATTTTTCTCCGAGCCCCGTTGCGTAAGCCCGGCATACCCTCCGGGTTACACCTAATTCTCAGCCAACTGCGAGGGGGAAATGGGAATTCCATGACAACCAAAGCGCGCTCGGCTTTTTTGCATTCCTCGCGGAAGAAAGCTCGCCGTTTACACAAGACCCAATAAAACGCGTGTTTACAGGCGATCGAAGAACGCGGGCATTTATAAGGACGAGCCTGTCATCGAGATTGTTCTCACGTGTCCCGTCGTCGACTCAGGACGGCGGGTCTGCGACACTTACCTGAAACGAACGAAGAAAAAGAAAAAGAAATAAACAAAAAACGGAATAAAGAAAAAGGAAAACAGAAGATACCGATCAATCAACGTGTTCGCATGGCGGTGCCGGCTCTCAGCCCGGACCCGAGAGCCGCGCGTCAATCGGCCGCAAATAAATTAGCCAATGACCTTGCCGCGTCACGATCTCGTGTGTTTTAAATCCGGCACACGTTGCCGTGGCAAATGTATCCTGATCGTTGATCGGACGACGAGCGTTGATGACGTTAATAATGGTCGGACATGGACCCGACGTTTGGCTAACTGCAGGATAGCGACGAGGGCGGAGAGCCCTCCTCGTGAACACGAATGACGATGACGGGAAGGAGGTGGACGGGGACGCCGTGATTTAGAATATTTGGTGGCGGATGTTAGCTATTGCTCGCCCACTGCGACGTCATTATGTCATCATCATTCTCCTTCGCGTTGACGGAAGGAGCGCGCTCGGACATCAGTCAAGCGAGCGTCGGGCTGCGGTAGAAGACACTCTCGCCTAAACAGTCTATTTATCACGCGGCTGATTCGGAGTTCCTGCGTTATTGCGACCCACGACGGCCGCGTCGAAATGACCTCGGCCGGTAAGTCGTATCGCCGAGAATGCGCGTGCACTCGCAATTGGCGTCGTAGGTCGCGGACAATTTTCAATTTAACTGGGCTTTCGTGGCCGCGCGGCCGCCTAAAACGGAAATCCGACCTCGCTCGTCGCGGCTAATCTAATTTCTCATTCCGGTTGTATCTCGGGCCGGCCCAATCCTCGAAGGAAATCATTGAATATGCAAGATCCCCTCACGCCGTTACACACATATATATATATATAAATATATTTTATCATGAGCGAGCGAAATCCCCGGCGCTTGTTCGGCGCGGGCTTTCGGTTGCGAATATTTTTAGATTTGAAAATAAGCGAAGATGATCCCGCGGGAGTTCACGTGTGGCGCGCTCGCGAAATATTGCGCGAATGCCGAGCCGCAGCATCTGATGTTCTCCCCGATAAGAAGTTTTATGCCGGGGAGAATAACGCCGCGCGAACAAAACCGGCACCGCCGATGCGAAAAACTTGGGTGATAAATATATTTTTCATTTAAACCGAATTATGCGCGCACGCTCCAGCCGCCCGAAGAGGCGAATTCACTTAGGAGTGTATAGAATTGTGCAGCTACTTGATACTTTCGGGGCGAAACGTTTGCGCGCGGTAAATACTAAAGCACATAAGCTCGCCGGCTCTCGCTGCGCTGCTTCTCATCTTGCTTCGTGCATTATAAATGACGGCGCAGCATCGCGCAGAAAAGGAAGGCCTTTCCGCGGAAACGGTGGCGCGGGGCGCGCCGGGGCGAACCAGACAAGCTCCACTGGTATAATTAGCCGGCGTCGTAATTAGCGTAAATTGTTTCTCGCGCGGCTCCCACGCCGAGGGATACGCATTGCCGATCTTTGCGAGCTTACGCCGCGCTGCGCGACGCTACCGGGGGAGCGGGATTTGCCTGGGACTCGTTGTAAAGTACGCAAAGTGGTTAATCGTGTTGCACACACGTGCGTTGCACCCGCACCGCGCAATCGTTTATGACTTTATTGCCTGGCCGTTGAAGAAAAGACTCGAGAGTTCCGGGACGATTTTGTAATCGGTTTACGATTATATATTATAAGTTATATAAATGTTTGATCGCGTGCATATCAAATCATTCTGGTTTGAATCAATATACGATCGTTGTTCAAGATCTTCTTGGTTGCGTCGTGGCTTACGGATGTTGATTTATTTTAATTGTCAACCGATCGTATTTATTAACCACGCTCGTTAATCAATGGACGTATCATGACGGATCATGTCTGATTTGTTTGTGGTCAATAAGCAATTATCATTCTCATACGTCATTTATACGACGGAGTTGATTCGGATCATTAATGAATAACTATGTCTGATCCTGTAAACAATGGAATTTAACAAGACCGGATTCATACGATCTTGAATTAATCATAAATTGATCATAATCATTAAGCAATTATCAATTCCAACTAAGAACATCTTAATTGATCGTGATCATTACGTAACAATTATTTCTAATCGTATATATTATTGAATTGAGCACGACCGAGTGATTCCGAACTCATCATAAATTGATCGTTATTAACCCGTAATCACTTCCGATCATAAATACATCAGAATTGATTGCGATCATTAAGGAATTTACATTTTCTGATGTGCTATATATATCAAACTATTTATGAGCGTGAATGATTGTTAATTTTGTGATTTTATGTTAATTAGATTCATAAAAGCTGAACGTTGCCAATCGCCAGAAATACCGGATCTGCATATGATCCGGTTAAAAATGCTATCAAAGCTTGTTATCAAATTCTTAAGCGAGAACAACGAGGGGATATTGATTTTAATTAATCGACAGAAAATTGTTCGTGTGATGCACTGGTAAATCGCAGTCTGACGACCAGAGGCAGTGGAAGCGAGTTTGTCGTTCTTATGAAAAGTCGAATATTTCTCGCAGGTGAAGCTCAGGTTGATCCTACTACGAAAATATACGGTTATCCGCTTAACTTAGACGATGGCGAGACGGAAGCCATCGCGCTCGTGAAATATACTGCCCAATAAAAACTTAGTTACTGTTCGGCTCGTCCTCGTTTTTCGACTTTCTCTTCCTTTTCCTTCGCTTGCGATTCTTTGATTCCGCAAAATACCACCGTCTTAAATTTGTCCTTATTAAAAAGGAAAAGAGCCGACGCTGAAACTATCATATATATATATATACATTATACACGTAGCATACGTGTAGACACAACCTCGTGTGCGGGAGAAATAAATGTGGAAGCCGACGATGAAAAGTGTCTGGAATTGGACATTAAGAAGTGAAATCGATTACCGACGGGATGCGCGGAATTAGGAATTCGTTATTCCTGGGTTATCGCGCGCAACCGAAAGGTCGCTCCGGGCATGGCAGCGTTTTTCCCGACAACGACTGCCTGTATCGTAAACGGATGTCATTGGGTCAACAGGTTCTTACCAGTGGACACGAAACGAACATAATAGCGATGCCGCAGCGTATGCGTCCGAGGACAATAATGACTACACGGGCTATATCAAATGACCTCTCGGAACCGACATCTAATGTTTGCGGCCGCTTTCCTCGGTGCGATGTACCGGCGAGCCTTGTCGAGCCATTCTCGTCTAGCTTCATGGCGTCCTTTATGGCGACCCGAGCACCAGCGCGGCACTCGTTACTGGCGCCCAGTTCCGGTTCCAACCGATTTCGCCGACCCGGCTAAACCTCGCCGGGATAATGACAATTTTATTTGCTCGTCGCTCGCCGTCTCTCTCCCTCTCCAACGTCGCGTCCGTTTCTTTATTGCGCCGCGCCGGGGACCAAATGAGATTCAATTAAACGAAAGGACTGCGAGATTCATTTGCTCCCGCGGAATCCAATATCACGGGAATGCCGAAGTTTCGCCCGAACGCGTGTTATGTTTTAATAAAGCCGAGACGGAAAAGCGCCGAGGCGTTTAATATAACGCGCGGCGTAAATAACCCGGACGCGGCCGGGTTTGGGAGCGCCCGGCCCGGAAGCACACACGGCGTGGCGCAACTTTTTGACGCCAGTCGGGGCTGCAGTCGCCGTCCGCGAGTTGCCAAGTTAACGCGACTTGCCGGTGGCTCGCGCCGAGAACGAACGAGCGAGCGAACGATTCGGCGCGCGTCCAAGGCCGAGCGACAAAGGGAAAAGACAGGGCGACGGGACGATAAGAGCGCGGAAGAGTGACGCGCGACTGAATGCTCGGGTCTTTTGACAGCGGAGATTGAAAAAGGGGTCCGCTTTCATTTGTTTGCTTGCACGCAACATAATGAATCCGCCCACGGAGGCATATGCTCACTTTGTCGATCGACCGCGGAGAGGCCTGCTTTGGTTCACGGGACCAAGGAGAGCGGGCGCTCGGAGGGTGAATTGTTCGACGCTTGATTGCCGCGCCAGCTTCGGGGGTCGTCTGATTGGGTCGCCGCGAAACATCTGCTGGTCTCCCGCGGGGCTCCCGGATGACAATCATTCAACGATCGCGCCAGCTAATGCGCCGGCAGACGTCTTCATTCCCGGCCGTCGACGCCGGCAAAGCGCGGAGGCGACTGGTCGCGACGACGCCGCGGTTCCCCCGGCGTTCGAAATCAAATAACTGCGCGTCGCTGTTAATTAGTGGCCGGGGCTCACCTACATTTGTTGACAATGGGCCTTTTATCGGCAAAAAGCGCAAAAGGAGCCGAGAGGCGTGCCGAGTGCCGCTGAAAGAAAAAGCGGCAACGATGAAAGCATTGTCTCCGCGCGGCCGAGTGCCTCTGAGCCCGAGCGGTCCTCGCTTCCCTGTTTTCATCTCGTTGCTTCGCGTGTCGCGCGGCTTTTCGCAATTCCACAAAAGCGCTCGTTTAAAAGAAAGAAAGAAAGAAAGAAAGAACGACGGGCAAAAAGGAGGCCGAAAACAAGCGAACGCAAAAGGGTTCATTCAAGGAACGCGACTTACTCTGATTCGTCTATTAAAATCCTATTAACCGACTGACTAAATGCGCCCGAGCGCGGCGAACAATGGTTCGAAGTCAGGCGTTATTAATGACGACATTCTTGAGAGCGAGGGCGTTATGTGGAACAAAATCTCCGGATGTTGTTGGCGTGGTCGCGCGCGCGCGCGCCGGCAAATATTTTTTCGGCCGAAGAATAACAAACACTCGAGGGTGGGCCCCCCTGGCAATCCCAATCGATCACCGCACGATTCCGTGGTCCCGGGCACACACACCCTTCGCACGAGAAAAGGGTTGCTGCGAGAAGCGTACCAATTGTGTATTTGTTTTGCGCGAGCGGATTATCGTGTTATTACGTCGAGTGAGTCAAGGGTTGGGTAAAGACACGGTCAAGGGTCCGTCCGAGGGGTCGATTGAGCAAACAGCAAACGAATCTCGTATTACAATCTTTTCATTGGCTTAGTGCGTTTAAGCTAATCGCGTAAGTGTCCTTAAAGTAAATTATGAAGCGCAGACGTGACATTGATCGGGTTGGCCGCGCGACGTCGCTCATGCCATTTACGACGCACGAATCACGAAACGAGCAACGCGGCAGACGCGCAAATCTGATTTAATAAGCGCTCGGAGTTTCGAGTGGGTCGACGAATACATCGCACATTGAGCCGATCAAATCGACGACGTCGTTGACGCTCGTCGACGACGCGTAGGTGCGCCACCCGGATCGTGCGATTTCCGTCATAACATCCGCATCACCGAGCGGAGAGTCAAGTCTCGGTCGTGGGAATGGCCAATTGGTTTCGTGGGGGTCTTTGCCAGGATTGTACAATTGTCCTGTCGGAGTGGAATTATGACTGCCGAAAGTTGAAAACCATGATCGTGGATTAACAATTGATCTGGATCGATAATGACCGCGTATGACCAAATTAACGATTGAAACGAGTGATCATTTAAACAATGTAACATTACGTATCATCGTGTGTCATAATCACGATGATCATGATTTTCTAATCATTGTTCACGATCGAATTATATATATACATCAGAACTAATCATGATCAGAAATTACACGCAGTTGTTCCAATCTTAAATGATCACGATTTCAAATCAATGGCCGTGTGTGATTAGCGTGTTATCGTGATTAATCACGATCGTTACGATACGAACGTGTTGCTATCGTTGGTCATGATCAATGACCAATAATCATCTGGCCGATCGTACATTGATGGGAATCGACCATGACCAAGATCGCGTGTTCATTTCCTGATCACACACCGACCATGATTGATCGCGCGTATTAATTAAAAACCGAGCGTTCTTAGTGAGAACTATACCGGTCGTCTAGTCGGAGCTGAGCCACGATTGCCGGCGGCATGAGTTATAGCATTTTTCTCTCGCCGGTTAACTCAAGGTGGCTACGAGAATGGCGCCCGGGCGCAACGAAGGCAAATGGAAAACGGATTGATTAATCGCCGTAATTACCGATCGCCCCCCGCAAATTAGACATCCGACTCCTATTGCCTCTCAGCCCCGGCGAGGTTTGCGCCACGCTATGGGACTCGCAATAGTCGTACCGCAACACGAGGGGTTTATATGGCGAGTGCACAAAGGTGGTCGAGCCGGAGACGCGATGGAAGTTGGGCAAATGAGATTGTTTGACGGAAGCACTCAATAAAGCCCGATTTGCTGTTTCTGTAACTTTGAATGGAAAAGCCATTTGGATTTTGAATGGAGCGCGCGCGATGGATGAAAATTAGCGCAACGAAAATTTGATTGGTATTAGGTTACACGCGGGGAGCAGTTGTTAATTAATTACCGAGTAATTATGCCGCGGCATGGAAAGTCCTTTACAATATAATTGCCTTTCATTAAATATGAATTACATAACGCTAATTTGTGCGTGAATAATTGTATCCAGTTGGTTGTAATTTTGCGCGTGGTAACTGGAATTAATTAAAACGGCGAAATACACACGAATAATAAATAATCCCTGCTTAGCTCCAGATTGGTAACAGGGGATCGAACGGTAAAGTATCCTTTACTCGCCGCGGAGCCGGAATGATTCGAGGATTTTACGGCAAAACGGTTGCCTGACGTAGAGTCAAAGGGATCGTGTGACACGTGTACCTATCGTCGGTGTACACCTATATATATATTTATATATATAAAAATTCCGGTATTTTAACAATAACGCACGCGCCGCATCACGTGACCAATCCAGGGTTAAATGGCACACGCCGACACGACTCGTCCAAACTTCCGAATTTTATCGCGGAATGGCTATAAAAGAACGATCAATGACCAGCCGGTCTTAACGACAGCCGTCATTAAAGACACACTAATCGTAAGAAGTAGCACCGACAGAATGATCCGATCCGCGAAATGCGCGAAACGCTCGCGTCGGCCAACCGCGACTCGGCTCGTCGCGACGTCTCAGGTTGACGCGGACTTTCTCTTTTGCCGCTTTTTCTTCGACTACGCGGCGCCCTTCACCTACAATTTTCCGTCACATATATCAGTTCGGGCGGTAGTTAGAAACGTTGCCAGCTTGTTATCGCGTACACGGCTCATTGCGGAACATCGTCGGGAACCTTCAATCCAAATTTATTACAACGGCCGAGTCCTTTTCTTGGCGTCGTCGCGGGACCCTCGTCGAGCAAATATTTTAATTAACGAAATCGCGCGCGGTCGGACGCGCCGTGACAATTCCGCCGTTGTGTGTGTATGCGAGTTTCTTTTTTTTTCGCTTTAATAATTCCGACCGAGAAAGCGACAACCGGAGGCGCGAACGCTACACGGCACGAAGATAATGAGAACGAAACGGATAGCAGATAAGCGCGAGCCGGCGGTAGCGCAAATGTGTATACTAATATTCTTGCTAATTTAACCGCTGTCCTCATCCCTCGCGCGGTCCGCGTCACCGCGCATACCTCGCTAATAAACCAGAGGTTATTTATCGACTCCCCCTCGGCGCGACGGCCGGCCCGCAATACTTGGCACTTACGCAGTTTGTTTCAACGAATACAAGAGTTATAACTCTTGTTCCTTTTCCTTTCGAAATAGAAGCGTCACATCGGGGCGCGACTTTTTCCCGATCCATTAATCGCCGATCAAACGCGTCGGGCGCGCCCCACCGCGACGGCCCCGCGAGTTTCCGTGGCATCGCCGGCGTGCCGTTTGTGCCGCGAAGAAATTTATTTTGCGCTCGAAACGCGCGATCCCCGAGCGGGTCCCCACCCACGCGCGCGACGTAATTAGCCTCGCGTTACCGTCCATGGGTAATTAACACGTTGCCGTGGGCGTGCGGGAATGCGTCTACGAATGCACACACATCCACCGCGACGGAAACGGGAGCGCAACGCAAATCCCTCCTTAAACTTGATTTGTGCTCAATTACCGCGCGTCCGCGCGTCTATTACGCGCTTTCTTACGACAGCGACGAAGAAGCACCGCGTAAGTGTCGCGACGATTTTATTTATAAGCGGCGGAATCGCCACCCGCGTTCGCCGAACAGGTTGGGCCGTCGGCAATTTATTTGGCGTTTTATAACGCGCGGAATAATGCGGACTGATTCACGACAGCTCCGGATTATTTCGATCCCGGCTTCTAAAGTTAGCCGAGGAGATTTTCGTTGGAACGCCGGGTTCATTTAATTTTCATATCGACTGAAAAGGGACGTCGATGCCGAGGGTGCCGGTAATTTGGACACAGACGCAGGTGGCGTAAGAAAACATCCATCAAGTCCGAAAGCCCAATTGAAACGCCGGATTCGTTTACACGGGAGACATTTTAATTTTGATCGTAAGACCGGGCTTTTGTGATGAAAACAAGCGGAGCAGTGATGCGCGGGGGTGTAAATAAATCACGCGGAATATATAGGCGAATGCGTGTGCACTTTTAATGGAACAAGTGTATATGCGAGAGTTGAGTTAATCAGAATCGCGGGGATGGATTTTCGCAATTTTGGATCGCTGGATCTAGTTCAAGATTGCGACGCTTCTTAGTGCGACGGTTAAACTGATTGATATGAATGTTTATAATTGAAATGTAATAACATTTTTAATGATAAGTGTATAATATCCAAAAATTGGTAACGATATCGCGGGGTATTGTTTATTAGTTATACGCATTTAAAAAACCGGCAAATCATTTTATTGTTCGTATTATAGCTGATTCGTATGCAAATCGAATCAGAACGTTTAACACCGTATTGACACTCACCAGTTGTTGACTTGCAAAATTGTCAGCCCCGTGTCCTGCGCCAGCTGTTTCTTCTGATCTTCCGAAGGATAAGGGTGCTAGAAAAATTCGAATTTGATTAGTATAAATGGAGATCAACTTAAGCCGACGTTATAAAACCCGCATAAAAAAGCACATTCGCCGTCATTAAGGGGACATCATAAATACGCCAGATATATATATTATATGTATACGTATAAATATATATATATATATTTAATGCGGTTAATGTTACACCGAATTGGATGCAAAGTGTGGCGCGGCTAATTTGGATCGTATATATTCACCTCGTCATTAGGCTTTATGGCGAGTGAAATAATGGACAGAAAAATATGACGCTTTATGCGTGTCACCTGCGTATGATCGTCGGCGAGAGAAAAAGTCGGCCGCGCCGGATACGCCGAGGGATCGCGCGCCGAGCGTATAATCTTGGCGAATTTATCTTATCGCGCGACGGCCATTGTTAACAGCACGAAACCGTATAGATATAAATCTATTGCATAAATTGGAACGAAATTCAAAGCGGCGAGACGCGCGCGTAATGATAATTTGCGACGATGCGCGCCACGAGTGTCGCGACGCGACATAAAATGCCGAGCCGCAAACCAAAACCGCATCGTATTTTTACATAATTAGCACGTGGCGCTCGCGCTCCATTGCGTTCGTGCGCACTTTTTGCGCGGCCTGCGGTATTTTTGGAAACCGCGCGTGCATTTTTGGACCGCGCGTCGGGGCTTCGTGTCGCCAGCGCCCCGTATCATATTGCGCCCGAGCGTTTGCAATTTTGCGAAAGTGCGCGTTGGCGTGAAATTGATCGCCGGGTCGATCGGCCGATAAACGCGGTTTTTTCCGCCGAATCGCAAGGAACCGAGAACGTCGCGCGATAAATCGTGCAGCGGCAGGTGCGCGTAACCGGGCGCGCCCAACGCCTGCGAATTGCTGACGGAATTGGGCGCCGGTGAATTAGGAGCGAGTATTCGGCGTCTACGCGTTTGGCGCGATAAAAACTCGTACGATTGCGGGGCCGCGCGTGGATATTGTTGCGCCGCTCGGGGCGGCGAACAGACACGAGCCGACGAGGCGCGAGCGAGACAGGCAAAAGGGGCACGAGCTATTCAATTACATTGAAAACAATAGTCTTAAGTGCTGCCGTCGAGCCGGGTCTTTGAGGTTGCATTACCCTTGCTTGACTGAGTGTCCCTCGTGTTTTCCCACGCGGCTTCTAATTCCTTTTTGCGCTCGGCCGTCCCGCGATCGATTCGCCCAGATTGCAATCAAATATGCACGACGAAAGTCAGCCGGCATAATTGCGCTGCAATTTCGTTGCAACTCCAAATCAGGCGAGGGGGTTTTTGTCGTTTTCGGTCGGGTCGGGGAAGATTAACCCGTTGATGCCGAGGGGCTTGGACCAAACAGGCCGTAAAACGAAAATCAACGGGAAAACGAAGAGGAGACGCTCGGGGGACGGGGGTGGGGGGCAAATGTTTTAAACGGCTGGGTGTGTAAATGAGTCGATGGCTTAGAGGCGCCCTTCGGTTAGGCCGGCATCACCTGCGCCCGATTACTTAACTCAAATTCGCTCCATCCGAACGCAATGGATCGACTTTAATTGGATCCGACCTTTCCGCTCGTTCCACCGATTGCGGCCGACTTTCATTTCCATAAACGCCACTTTACCGTTTCCCTTTTTTCCCCCCGTTTTCTTTCTCGCCCCGCTCGTCACCCTCGGCCCCCGCGCTTTAATCGATAACGCCGCCGAGTCCTCTCGCGCCGATCCGGGGACCGTTTCGCTTCCGCCATCATTACGGCGTAATTTTCGTTTCCGCCGACTCGGGGCTTCGCTCTGACTGACGTCCGCGTCGTTATTGCGATCGCTTCGCCGGCTCGAACGAGTCGTTCGATGCGGTGGGCGTATCAGTGGGGCTCGCGCGAACGTGACATTGACACCGCCAAGTCGAATCGGGGGCGCCAAAAACGCGAACGCCACGGTATCAAATGACACGCCGATGACGCGCCGCTTGCTGACTTCGGCTAACGAGCGGGGCGTGGGACCCGCGGGAGATCGCGCCGCGTCATCACGTAAATCTTCGGCGGAGGTGGCCCCGTCGTTTGCGGATTACCGGCCGGGCAAAAAAGCGCGTCGCGCGGTAAATAGACACGGACGAGTGCGCGCGACGATAATGAGACGGTGATTTCGCGGGGCGGACGCGGGGGATGAAAAGAAGCGTTCGAGAGGACGACGCGCGTCAACGCGTCAGTCGGGATTCACGCTCTTTTGTTCCGCGAAATCGGTACTACCCGTCCAAAATAATAGATATGCAGTCGTTTGCATCAAGTGCTGGGGAGGCATTACGGCGGATAGACAGGGACGGAACGAGAGGGCGCGAGAGGAGGGAGAGAGAAGGAGAGCGAAATCTCGTTAGTACCCTTCGATGGTTATTCAATTTTAGCGTTAAAACCCTGTAATGTGCCATTATTGCGCGAAGCCGGGAGGTGGTAATGGATTGGCATTTATTGAACGCGCTTTTACGAAAAATAACGTTCAAATTAATCGCAATGGCTGAAAAAACGCGCTCGATAGTTAATTACAGCGAGCGTCCGGATTACCTCCGGAACCGTGTTACAAGTATATATATACATATACACATATATATATATTGTCAAATATTCTGCAGCACCTAAATCGGCTGCAGTAATACGCGCGTTTAATCCAATTCCGAAGTTGACGCAACGACCGACTGCACCCACCGGTCACCCATCAATTCGACGGCGTCTTCCAAAACAGGCGCACGCTATTTTCGGGCAATCAACGAGATGACCCACCGATTGCAGCCGATGACGGCACATCATCGGCTCGTTGCCGGAACCTTGCAAGGACCGCGGCCGTCAAACTCGTGACAGGATGATTACGGTTCCCCGTATGATCCCATTAAGTTCAATAATTGAAACATCCAGTCGTGCAATGATAATTCGTGCGGCGTTTAATTGGCGTGTGGCATCGATGTAAACGTCCGCATCGCGATGGATATTTTTATGACAGACTCGACATTATAACCGACCGTGTTCGTCCGAATCTATTATTATCACGCGATCCGATACGCCGGCGTCTACACGAATATCCGATCCTTATTTCCGGATGCCTCAATAATTCGAGTTCTTGGTTAAAGTAACACGCCATTCGCAAGATAGGGATTGCTATCTGACAAACGAATGGGTCGTTCCCCGGCACTTTGCTGAGGACGAGCCACACCTTCGCCATTGTTTTCGGGCCGAACAGTGACATCCAGGAGGCTAATTCGTCCTCCCGCTTGCGCCGTCCAATGGTGTTAAGGTTCAATCCCGACCCTGACCGCTGACCCCGTACGCGAGTAGCCCTTATCGTTCGTCGCCGCACGGTCGTATCTTTTTGCTCCGGGCCTTTGTCTTCCAATACCATTGATTGGGTCACGGAGAGCTTAACGGCGCAACCCCAAACCCGACGGTGTCGCGCTAATGAAACGACCAAAGGTTATGGCGTTTAATCTGGCGCGCGAGCGGACACTCATCGTCGATCACGCGATCCGATCGACGAACCGCGAGGGGTGGCGGGGGACGCGCGTCAAAGGGGACCCGGGCAATTGAAAATTGCGAATCTTGTTCGGGCTGCATCGCGTTTGAACTAATTATGCTGCGCGCTCGACGCCTGTCAAGCGTAAAATACAATTGTGGGAACAACGATAATTATACCGTTCGTGAGCTTAGATACGGGGCGGATGATAAACCTCCTCCGAAACCCTCGGGCGGCAATTCTCCCGTTCATGCTCGCGCCGGAACCCGGCAATCATCTCCAGTCAGTCTTTCAGTCAGTTCTGTTGCTATTTAATTATCCATTTAAAGTATATAATTTTCTCCCGAGGCACGGACCGTCGTACCCTGACACTCGGCCGAAGTCGACACTACCGCTCCGCTCTATCTGCTCGCACGTGAAATCACATATATACGTGGGAGTGAAATGACGCTCGCATAATCAATACCATTATCCCGGAACCGATACGTCACTCAATAGTCGTCATCGTTAATAAAGCGTTCGGGTTTCGCGCGCGCAAATTGCCGCTCGTTTAGAAGCGCGCGATCGGCCGGCGATCGCACGCTCGCGCGACGGAAAAACGCAATCTTGACAGCCATCCTGGCGGGGGATCGTGCTGAAAGGATTCCACCCCGAGTCGCAATTTCCGCGCCAAGTTATGCATGGATATTTTCTTTTCTTGCCTTCTTTTTTCCTTCCCCTTCTTTTTCTTCTCTCGCGCGCCCACTCCGACGACACGGCATAAACCAAACGGCTATTAGGCAATATCGACGACGGCTCGTCGCGCGCAACCTTATCAATATCCTTCCGTCCTTGTTGTTCGGCGCCCGTATCGGTCCCGTTCGTTTGCTATCTCCCTCTCGCTCTCTCGTTCCATCAGACAGAAACGCGAATTTAAAGACCCCCGTGCCAGCGGCATTGGCCTGGTCGTTTAGTGTCAATTTATACAGGATTCCGAAGATTTCCGTGGCTTTGCCATGCGCGATCAGCCCCGACCGTTTGCATAATATTGTATTTATTTCGACTTGTAAGTTAGCCCCGAATAGAGATTCCGCGTAGCGTGAACGTATATGTCGCCTTGAAATGGGCTATATACTGGTTGCAAGGGAATCCTCGAGACATCGCCCATTCAGAAGGAGCAATTTGGATCTAAGTAATCGCGTTTATTAGATCGTCGTGCACTGGCAGTCTACCTGCTTTTTTTATCTTGTACGAAGATGAAGTCGTTTGCTGTTGTAAGCCGATCGTATCGCGCACGAACAAGCCGTGTAACGTTCGGCGCGCGCGCGCGAATATATAAATTAACATAATTTCGTCAAATTGAAATAAAACGACGCGTTTGTATGCTAAGCGTATTACTTGGAAATTGCTTGATTGGCTATTGCGCAACACAACGCTCTCGGGATCTGTTGATCGAATTTTCGACTCGACGCAAGTGCTCCGGGACAATGACTGCGCGCGTAATGATTGACGTTTACGCGCGGCGGATCATCTTTTCGCTTGAAACGTCTCGTGCGGTGACGGGTCGAATTGTCGAAAATAATGCCGGAAGGGGGCGTTATGTTACAATTCCGATGAAATATTATATATACATATATATGAACTGCAATTAATTACTTCAAAAGAACTCGATCAGTCCCGATCGTTCTTTCCAAACGACTGCCACGCATGGATCAACCTCGGCGGTGCAATCATTCCGTTGCTCGTGACACTTTAATCGGACCTTATCCCGCGCGCACCGAGCGTCGTTTTCCCGAAAGACGGGCGACGGTTTGCGAAATTGGATATCACCGGCGGTGTTATTGCGCGGCCTCGGTTTCGATGCCCGAGATATAATAACCCCGTAGAGCGGCGACTCGGCCGGACAATTGATCCGTTAGGCCGGGTATACACGGAGCGCACCTGTACGCGCGGCCACGCCGCACGATCCCGCGCGCAACGCGAGACAAGTCGACAGGTGATTGTCAGGACTTCGGGCGACGCCCTGAGCTCTTCATAGACCACCGCAAATCGTTGCTCCGGTCGTCGGCGTCGCAGCCCACAGAGATGCGCTTTTTTTGGTCGCCGAGGATGATTATTGCGCGTCGATATGCTATTGCGCGCGCGAGCTCGCGCGGCCCCGGCCAACGAGACTAAGCGACCGGGCGGATTCCTCGTCGAACGGATCGACGACAAAAAATGACAAAGAGGCGAATTCCAGGCGGGAAAGAGACGCGACGGTTCGTATCGGTCCGTTCGGTCCGGTCAATTAAGTCAGCGAAACGCTGGCGCTGCCGGCGACGCGCCCGAAGGGGCCCGGTCTCTGTCGCGCGCGCGGCGCGGCCCGGCGCAAAAAACCCGTCGGGATTATTATCGTTGTTTAATATCCCGTCATTAGCGCGCTCTGGTGCCAAGCCGAGAGTGTTGTTTATGAACACTCCCGGTGTGCCGGGGACGATTCCTTCCGTCCGGCGATATACGCGCGCGACCGTTTTTGTCCGGCCATCGAAAACGCAGACCAGTAAAGTAGTCTTTATATAACAATCAGTATCGCAATGCAGGTGTGGATAAATGGACGCTGCCTACGTGTACATATTTTTAACCCGGTGCGCGGATGGGTTAATTATCGTCATTCCGGATCGCAGTGCGCTTTGTGTCTCTAATAAAAGGCCTCGTCTGACACGGAATGTCTTTAAGAACCAAAGTTATAGACTACCGGTATGCACCTTGTTATTTTGTAGCCTGGTTGCGAACAGTTCATTTGAACAAAAAGTGTCCAGGGGAATTGGCCGTGTGCGTGGGAAGTTTCGAAGTAACGACGATTGGCCGTCGGATACGCGCGCGCCCGTTAGCTTCATTACAATTTTCTATATAAGTCCGTTTCGCGCTTGTTCCGTTTGTTTTGCGGCGCTTTATCCAAATTATATCGGCGTCGCGGAATTTCGTAATCGTTATAATTAGACCCGAACGAACGAAACGAATTCGATGCCGCGCCGCGCAAAGTGACGGGATAAATTAATGCGAAATCTTATTCAGTGGCTCTGTGCATTTGAATATGTATATATATATATATATATATTTATGTACGGACGCGCGTATGTACACGCTTGCATGAATATTATCCCGCGGAATACCTTATGCGCCATTAATATACACTCGTAATATCAACACGAATGCGATTCGAAATTTTTTGCCGCGCGCTTCCAAGCCGAACGGCCATTCTCATTCTAATACGCCTTTTGTATCGGAACATACACGTTCATTAAGTCGAGTTTGTTACGCGCCTTCGAATTATCGCCGCGTTATATATCAAAGCGCGAAATCGTTTCGACGCGGGCAAGAGGAAAGTCGACGCGAGCGAAAGAATTTCGTAGCCGACGAGAGTTTTCGCGCCAATTATATACGGAACGGAATTTCGGTTAATGGTGGGAATCGCGCGAATATTTCGTAATTAGCTACGAGCGCGTTGTGCTTTAAATCGCGGCCGAGGGTTTGCGATCGTCAAAAGGCGCGCGCGAAATAATCGGAGCCGCGACTTTGCGCGGACAGACGTGGATGAGGCGCGTATGAATAGCAATATTGTTTCGTGTGTATATGGCCAAACCGCCGACACCGAACAACCACTGCAACCATCGCCGCGCCGCGCACGAATTGCAACGGACCAATTGACGCGCTGTTTGGATGCGATACGGCGTGATTCGGTCTGATTAGTGCTATCTATAGAACGATTGCCTACGCGTTTAATCCGGCTATAATCAAAGCCTGCGGGTCGCGTTGATGAGCCGCGCCGCAAGACCGTTTGATTTACGCGTTCCCTTATGATAGATATTTTAAAAACACCGCAATCCGCGTCGAATATGTATGTATGTGTCTATACGCGCGCTCTCGTTTCGACATTTCGTTGGCAAATGGGATGAAACATGGCGCGCGTCCGAAATAAATCGCCCGAATTGCTTCTGGATCCGCGAGAGTTTGGCGATCTATTTCGATGTCTAATTAAACCGCGACGTAGAGAAACAGACGAGGAGTGTAGTCTTTTAAGCTTCGATATTATGGAAATTTGCTTGCGAATAAGCAAACGTCTCGTTGCGGACAGAATTGTGAATATCGAAAGAACGGTTATATTAATGCGTAAGGGTCGCTGGTTTATGTATTTAATCCGGTAATTGTCCGTGTTTGAACATTAATATCAGTATTTTAAATATATATATATATATACGTAGTTTTTTATTTAAGTCGCCGGTTTATTTACCATCTCCTTCGCGCATTCCTTCGGTACACGCAGCTACAAAAGTTAGTTAATTACGGACTGTGGTCGCTCTTTATTAAAATATTAGGTCACCCCCGGAACGTGATATATCGCGCTTTTACAGGCACACGGAGTACCCAAGGCGCGTCTAAGTTGTATGCGAAGATCGAAGGTTGGTGGTACGAACCGAGCTTCGTTAAAAGTATCCTTTCAAAATTCCGCGCCGATGTCGTGCGTTAGTTAAGACCGTTCCGGTAAACATCGTAAAAAACACGAAATACGACCGACGAATGATAATAAATTTTTTAATAAATTCAAACAACGAAGGCGACACCTTTGGCATTAAAATCCTTGCGATTGCGCGATTCAACGAGCTTATTGCGTGGAAAAAAATCGTCGCGATCGTCAACGGCTTTATATGTACAAACTTTTTTAAATCCTCGATGCAATTTCATTCGGACACACCGCGACGCAAAACGCAAATTTATTCTTTCACGCCGAATCATTAATTTCCTTGCGCGAATTTCGATGTCGATTTCCGCCCGCGGGCGTACCGGTTCGCGCGTTGCCGGATCCCCGCAGCTCCCGGCCGGCGAACGTATGAGTTACTTTCATTGGGATTTAGTTATATCCGCCGCGGCGGCAAACATAAATATTTTTTCCGCGCTCCCGAAGCGTCGTCATTCTTGTCTCTGCGTGGAAGGTAGAATAATTTCCTTTGGTGGATCCGCAGCGCTTAACGTGCAACTCGGTGTCTGCGACGTCGATGTAGACGTTCAAAGCGCTCACGATGCTCTTCTTCCGTAAAAGCGAGCTCGAAGCCGCACATAATTTAGGAAGAGCCCGGCAACTTTGTTCGAAGCTCGTTGTTCGATAACGCCCCGAGCTGCGCCGAGCAAGTAATTTCCTGGCAGGCCGGGTGGGGGGGCGAAGGAAGATGCATTCTCGTTACGAGGGAATGCCGACAACGAGAAAGCAAAGGGAGGAAAGGAAGTTTTCGTATCCCCGGCGCGGAAGGTATCGTGTACGAGGTGATTTTAATCTTGACGATACTCGCAGACGATTTTACGGCCGCGTTAAAGAAACATTAATTGCTCGATGCAAAGCGATCGCGGGGACCGATAACGCGTCGACGTTACGCGAACGATCGGCGAATGGTCTAAGAAATTTTGGTGGCGAACCGCGCGGTTTCCAACCGATCGGGAGAAAAATCGGTACCGGAGTCGATATCAACTATGCATCGTCGAACGACGATGGTCCGCGGGTATTGAATGCACGAACCGTCCAGGACGATGCCGTATTGAAACGATAACCGCGCGCTGTCACGTCGCGTCAAACTCTGGCGGATCGGTATAGTTTCTTTCGGTTCGATTTTCGCGCTTTGTTCGCGAAGCGCTACCGGTATCTTCTATTGGAATGCCCGGCTTTTGCGCTTCGTCCGGACTACGCGCGTCTCCCGCTTTATCCCAATGAACGTCTACGCGCGGCAATAATCTGGCCGCATTTTGACGCGCGATAACGATACCGGCATTGAATGGGTCTCCGGCAGACGTGACGAGCGCGCGGGCGGCTCGCTGAAAGCGAGATCCGCGCGCGACCGGATAACATTGTGGCGACAGCGGCGCGCATTGGATAGCGTCGAAAGCTCAACACAAGCGCCAAAGCTGCACCGGAATTTTCGATAAGCCGCAATCCGCGTGCAACTGCAACTCCAGAAAATCGACGCGCGATAGATCTGTCCGGTTATTGATTTATCCGCGGATTGTTTCGGGCTGAAACGCGCGCGGCTATCTGTGCCGTTTTCAAAATAACGTTCGATCGCACGCCACGGATTATGAATCGACTGGGTTGGTTGGTTGCTTGGTTGGTTGGTGGAAAGATAGAAAAGGAAAGAAAAAAAACAAGAAAAGAAACAAAAAACGAAGGCGAACGCTAAGACGAACGCGACGCTTAATTAAGCGGAATTGGCGCGCGTCGAAATAAACGGCGACGCTTGGCGGAAGACGAACGAAATCGGGATACGCGTTTTGCGGAACGAAACAAAAAGACGCGCGGGTAGACCGAAGCCGTGTACCACGGTGTCCGGTGCCAGAAGTTCGTGTACCGCTTGATACATTGCGCCGACTTGGTAGCACGGCTTGTCACCGCACGGACTGCGTCATGTCGCAACATTTCAGCTTACACGAGCGCTAATCACGTCGGGCCGGTGGCGCGCGCGACGACGCGCGACAGCCGCGACTTTTGCCGGACGGTTTTCGGCCGTTTACACGTGTCCGGTCGACGGACATGAATTAGTCGGCTTAATTAAACGGCGTCTCGCCTGTTGCGATGCGACATTGTGCGCGCGTAACAAAACGTTCGAACCGTTTTGCCGCGACAAAGATGCCGCGAGTTATATGCGCGCGCGTAAATCGACTTGCCGGTTTTTTTTCTTCTTTTTTTTTGACGGTTAAATTATCGGATCTCGCGAGAGCGAAATTCGGCGCAAATGGTTGCGGCAACCGCGGGAAAAAAATTACGAGCCAGGCGACGCCAACGGGAGCGACTGGTATTAGTGGGTTCTAAGTGCATTTAACGATAATTTCATATTAGCCGACGAAATTTATTAGCGACTTCCATTATCGAAGTTTGGCGGCTCAAAATGGCACTTTATTGGCCATCGCGTTGCCGGCGCCGAGAAAAACGAGAGCTTAAGACGTTTCGGGAGCGCCCGGGCACTCGTCGGATTAATCCGGAAAATGTATTGGCGGGGTGCGCGCGGGGTGCGGGAGGGGGTCGACGTTAAAAACGGCATTAAATGTTGCGTAGTTGTAATTATAGTAAAGGCGCTCGGGGCGCAGGGCGCATTATGCAAATCTAATCTGCGATATGATTATTTGATGAATTGAGTACGACCACTGGGTATAAGCGAGTTAATCACCGATCCCCGTCTGTCTCTCGTGAAATAATTTCATTTGATTCAGCTGGTCCCAATACTCGGTCTCTGGTGAGCAACTACGGTCTCTTTTCAATTTCTTTGTTTGAGAAGGGTGGTCGAGAGGCACGAAATCATAACTGCATTAAATGAAGAATTACACAAATCGACGCGTGTCGTGCATTTCGTGATTACATTTTCGATATTACGATTGGGTTGCGCGCGCCGCTCGACCATTGATTGTAAATAAATATGAATTTCAATTACCAATGGAATTTATCATTCATCGTCGGGTGATACTCGCAGCGGCTAATTGGAATTGCAAAAAACGAAATAAAATGCATTTTTCAAACCCGTTGCCTCAGTTTTGTGTGTTTGCTTTTGCATTATTATTATTATTATTGTTTTATTATTATTCTTATTATTATTATATTTATTGTTATTATTATTATTATTATTATTTACCGATAAACTGAAACGCATTATCGCGGAAAATCCATTATATATTTAATCCAATTACGAAACTGAATTTAAGGGAAGCGACTGACGTGTACCACGGTTACGCGATTTAAAAATGTAAAATACTGGGGTGAAATGTTGTTTTGATAGTTAAATTGCGAGATAGAAAAAAGAGCGCTTTTCGACCGCAAAACTATTCTGCGGAAAGTGTACAATGAGATGTAGGGATTCCGGGGGCGTTTATGGTGCTCCTGGGAGAATCTCTGATGGGGTTATGGGACTCCAAGGCCTACTCTTTGCCGTGAGTCTATGTTCCGTTTTCCTTCTATTTCACTTCGTAATATACCCGAAGATATATGCGTCCTGCAGGACGGCCGCGGAACGCGTTTTAGATAGTACAAGAAGCAGGAGGGAAACGAAATGAAGAGCATCAGAAGATCGTGAGATCGAGCTGGGATTTCTCCACGAGGCCTGATTACCTATTCGCGTATATGCCCGGGTGTAATAGGGGATCTCGCATTTCTCCTTATGGTCCGCAACTATTCTTGCAGTCGCGCATTCGAGCTCGGATTCGGTTCGATTAAGAAAAATTCTCGTGCTCATAATTTGTTACATCGAAAATTCTTTGTCGAGCCGTCTATTGATTTATACAAATTATTCGTACTAAGTAATATGGATTATAAAGAAAATATTATTATTATTATTATTATTATTATTATTATTATTATTGCTGTTATTATTATTCTTATTATTATCAGAAGCAAATTGTAAATGAACGTATCTTGAAAGCATCTTAACCTAAGACACCAGTATCTCAATCTAGTCGCTTTGTGTCTTAATTAAGACACTCGTATCACATAATTTTAACAGCGCAAATCTCGCTGTTCGTGACAAGCGAATGTGCACTTCGTCCGCCGGAACGGCATAAATCGGAACAAACTCACCGACATCCGTTTCGAAGTTTCGGCGTTGGGTTTATCATTGGTTACTCACCTGAAACAAAGAAATAATGCCTGGATAAGTAATCGCGCAATTTTGCGACGCAAAAACAATGGCCGCGCGGTATCGCGACTGCGATGCTCGAGAAACTATTACCGCGTGGCATCGCGCGTTAAAACGCCGTAACGCAATATTGAAAAGTCAAAACGTACGGCAATAATCCTTCAGCGGGTAATATAAACATCTAAACGTACATAGTAAGGCCAATAAAGCCCGCAGCGAGAATATTAAATACTCATGCGAGGCGCATTTCAGTTGTAACAACCTATTTGCGAAAATGAAATATACTCCTGCTTTCGGCACGACTGCGACTTTTCGTCCTGACAAACAAGGAAGGGAATTTTAAAAGGCAGCAAATTATCCCTACTTGAGGAAAATTATTTTCGTATAACGCATAAACGTCGAAACATCGCATTCTCGTCGAGAAATAAATTCAACTGGTTATTCCGATAATAACCCGTGTTGTTGCGCTGCGCTCTCGCGCAGCCGTGAGAGATTTATACCTGTTTCGAGCGAACGAACGAAGGCAAGAGAATGAACCACAGTGGGATACAAGACCATTTCACGCTTTATGTGTATATGAAAATCCTATCAAGATGGCACATGAGTCGTACGTGGTTTCAGACGATCGCGCTCGCGCGCGCGCTTTTTCGCATAAACCGGCGCTCGTTTTATTATTTGTTCGGCGGGACGCGCGGGGGCGACCGACCGCGCGATTAATCGCGCGTTTTATGCCGCGGGGAGAACACCGAACGGCCGGTCCCCCGGTGCCAAATTGGACCCGATTTAATTCGATCGCGATTCGCGCAACCGTAATCGCGTTTTTGAAATTCCTCTTCGGAAAGACTTTTCCGCGGTGGATGCCACTCCGACGTGATCCTTCGTCGCTCGTCAGTAACGCGATCGTTCCGTTTAGCCCCGGCGTTTATGAATAAAATATCGGGGGATAAAAATGGCTGATAAATTATTTGGAAATTATAAATTGTTTCCACTATCGTGTTCGGGATGACTCGGCGGATGATCTACGTGTCCTTTCCCTTCGGCGTCGTTTCCGGCGAATGAATAATGGAGAGCGCGCGCCCTCGAAAGATCTCCGTCTCGGTGGCGCGCGTCTCGGCGAATCGGCCGGCGATTCGCGGACGTCGAATTAGCGACGACGGGCGACGCAACCGCAGCCGTCTCGGCGCTCGCAATTAATCCGGATCGGCCGTTTGGCCGCACAATTCGACGGCGCCGCGCGAAATAATTGATCAACCGCGCGCGGCCGAGGTTCGCGCAGCGATTCGTTACGGATGCAGTTTGAAGTTCGCCGCGACAAAGACGCCGGGTAATCCGCGGCGGTTCGGGTGCGCGCGGCGCGCGCATAAAAAATGTATGACTTGTAATCGCCCCGATGCGTCCTGCAGGACGCGCATCCCGCGGGAGCCGGGCGGACGATCGCTCGCTAAGAGCCGGTTATGCAACTTTGATGCCGGCCAGACCGATTCCTGGCGGTTGCCGAGGAGCCGAACTTGGCATATCTAATCGCGGCGTTTCCAATCATTGTAAAACCCCAATACAACTGCCAGGCCATAAACCGATCGAACGGTGCCGGCTCATATATAATACAAGCGCCAATGCGCCATATGTGTGGCGCGCTTCCACACACCAAATATATATATATATACAAATATATATACGTATAAACGACGACGGCGCTTTATCCGGGCAAGGTTTTACAAGGGTGACATCCCTCGGCGCGATATAAACATAACAACGTCGAGAAACGTCGCGGCGAAGATGTATTCGGCACCGCGCGCCCAAAGTATCCGGCGCGGTTTAATCGAACGCGTGAACGTTGGCCAATTTTCCGGCGAAATACAAGCAATCCGTGAGTGATTCATGGCCGCGAGGGGTGCGATTCGGCCGAAAGACACCGCGCGTTGCGTTTCTTGCGCGCCTGATGCCGGATTTATTGCGCCGCGGGACAAAGACGGAGGTGACGCGATTTATCGGGCGCCGCGCGGAAAAGCCGGCCGCGCGTTTTGACCGGACGCGGCCGGGTCTCCTTTGTTTGTTCTTAGGGGCCCCGCGATCAGCGCGGGAGATAGCGCCGGCACGTAGCGAGGCCACGCAGCGTCGAATAATTGGCTCCTGCGGCAAGTGCGCATCCCGCCCATTATGTGCATCAGCGCGTCGTGACCGCTCCGAGAGCGGACACGTACCGGACGGGGTAGGGACGCGTCCGTCGAATCTCACCTCCCGATCGCGAGCGTTTCGAGAATACCCGAAAATGGCCGGGCGCGCCACGCTCGTCGGGGGCCCGCGTGTTTTTCAGCCGAGCGCGATTCATTGTCATAAGCGGCAGCCGTGTCGGCGCGACGCGGCCGAATCCGTGGACCGCGGCATTAACTCTTCGTTAGCGATTAATCGTTAATAATAGCGCGCGCGCGGCGAACGAGCACGCCGTAGACTCTGATTTCGGCCAATTGGTGCGCGGCCTTTTCCGCGCCGCGACCGGAGAGTGCAGTCGGCCATAATTTCATCAACGCGGCGGCGAGCTTATGTGCGCGCGTACCGTGGCTAGGTGTGTGCATCTGAATTTGATTAGTGGTAGCGGCCGAGGGTCGACACGCTGACACCCTTCGTCACCGCACCGGCGTTCCGCAGTCCTCGCAACTGCTGCAATTATAAGCACACGTCATACGCGCTCGGTCTGCACCCTCCCTGCGGTCAAACGTCGCTGGGGTTATTGCGGCCAAATTCGTGTACATCGCGTATATACGTATATACACGCGTACCCGTAAATATAGACTCGTAGACATTAATATCGTCTATGTAATCCTGCTTGTTCGCAGCCAATCGTGTCACGTCCGTTCCGCTCCCGCAAGACGCGCGCCTTTCCGCCAAACTCGGTCCGTCCGAGCCGGCGTTAAAGAGGCAGCTCCGTTCGGCCTGCTGGGTTATCGGGTCACGATCACGAAGTGTCATTTCCGGCGTCAAGCGCGCGGCGATGAACTTGGCGATAATGCGCACGGAGCCGCGCGACGGATGATCGCTCAATTCCACGACATCAATCACACCCCGTTGGGCGCGGACGGGCTCCGCCGGCGTGTTCGGTTGGGCGCCGGATCGCGGCAATAAACCGTCTTTACGAGCATTGTCTTGCTTGCGCGCGATTTGATTTATGCAAAATCGCGCGCCGCTGACGTTGATTTTATTCGAAACGACATCTTTATTTGACCGATATTGATTTCGAACGCGGCTGTAAATCGCGCCGCGCCGAGTGATGGCTAATTTATATATATATATATATATATATATAACTTCGGCCGCGCTCGTAAACCCAGCGACCGATTTTCGCGCCGAAACCGCGCGCCCGACCTATTTGTTTGCGCTGATAATTGCGCAATCATGGCGAGCTCGCGCGCGCGCTCAACCGGCCGTCGGCCAACTGGCGCAATCTTCGGCCAATTGTTGTTGTTGCTCGGGCATTACCGGGAGCGAAGGAGAACGCGAAGCATCCAGCCGCGGCAATAACGCCGAGTACCAGACGTTAATAACAGACTGCGCCGCTTGGCCATAGGCTTCCCCGGGCAATGAAACAAGGCGAAACAAAAATCACGAGCGGAATTATTATGGTGGAATGGAAACGTAGCCGAGTGTACCAGAAGAGTAACGCGGTGGGGGGGATGGGCGGCGGTAAAGAAGATGCACGAGTAATGAAAGAGGACGAGCCGGGGATGCGGAAGAAAAAGAAGGAAAGAAAGAAAAAAAAAGGAAGAAAAGGAATGAAAAAAAAATACGACGACGAGTTACGTATCTTTGGCGTTCGTTAGTTTTGCGAAGAGGAGCGCGGAGACCTTGGTTTTCCAAGACGCACGACGGGCGGTGAGGCGTAAGTCAAAGGCGCTTTAAGTGGAACGACAGTGGCGATGGCGAATGATGTTAATGGCGGCGATGGCGAACGCCTTGGAACGCGACTTTTTGCCGGAACGCGGCGCGGCTCTTACGCTGCGTTTTGGGATTTAATTCTCCGCGGAATAGCCGGAGTCGGTCGCCAGGGCCAAACGGCGGCAGGCCGGTTTCTCGCCAGAGAAAACAACCGATTCGGGTCCTTCGGCTTGACGTACCGTCGATGACCGCGGGGGTCATCAACTTTGACCCCGCGAATCATCGGGAAACTCGTCCTACCCCGTCAACAGTGTACCCGGCGTTCGCCGGGAAACAACACCCGATGCCGTAATTCGCGGATCACACGCACGCGCGTGCTACATATAAACATTAATCAAACGCGTGTTTAACGTTCAACGAATTGCATAATTGGACAAATCACGCCGACTTAATCGCGATTTAATCCGCAAGATGCTTTTATCAGATATTCACGCTCGCATAAACAAACCCGACAGTCCGAACAATCGATCAATCATCATAATGCCCGGCGAACAATGCGATAATGCAATTAGTCACCGCGCGCGCGGTGTAATATTAAAAACATAATGTGCGTGGCAGTTAACTGGATAAGTGAATGAATAAAATAAGACATTAGGATTTGTGGCGCATCGGTAACGCGTACCCCGCCGTCGTCGCGATTCACGCGGCCGTCGAGGCGAGCGCGCGCGCGCGCGCGTGTCCGTGCACGGAGCACACGGACGCGCCAATACCAGACGTAACGTTTGTATCCACACGTGCTGCAACACACGCCCACACGAGAGGCGCACGTTGAAACGGCATGCGAAAGTTGGGAGGCAGGTGCTCAGCCTGCCATTGGCCACCTCACCAACATGGCCGTAACCCTTTTCCTTCACCGAACCAACTCAATCGCGCACGCGGCGTTAATGCACATCTACCAGCCTTAGCGCTCGCTTAGGGGAGGCACCGTCGTTGCTAATTCTTACGAGAGCCGTCATATTCGGCGAGACGTCGATGAAATTCAACGAAACGCGATGGATATGCGCCAGCGGGTCAGGATCGGTAAATCGTCAATGATGGGAAAGCGCCGATTCTTGCGCGCCGGTGTCTAGCAATGTCACATTGAAGCGGATTTACAAAGGTAATCCTGCTTCCGGAATGGATTTTAAGACTCGACGGTCGAACCAATTGGTTTCGCGTTTTTTTTTCTTCTTCGGAAGCAATTGAACTTCGATGAGTCATCGCGGGCTGTTGGGATACCGATTTTGAATACGATCGGCTGGTTTTCAAGATCGGGTATTTACAAACAGACGTGACCGAGTTCGCGCGTAATCGAGGCGCGGGTGTTGAAACAGCTGTGCCGAATAATTGCGACGCGCCGTTGTTTGCACACGTCGCACACGACGTAAATTCGAATGAAAATTTGGCTGTTTGGCGCGCGCAAACACGCCACGAGCGAATCGAACGCGCGGATTATCGCGCGCCGATCGCGCCGCAAATATGCCGCGCGCATATTCCTGAAATCGATCGCACGCGTGTTTGCCGCGTGTTGCGCGTTATCGTCGCGTTCATCGCGCATTCGTTCGAGCCGATTTGTTGCTGCGGCGTTTTTGCGCGAGCGGGAAATAACGCGTGAACGTCTCGAACACGTGAATCAACATAATCGAGAAAAAGTCGTGAAATGGTACACCTCGGTATGATTAATGGCGTTACATGCGCCGCGCCGTGTGTACATTATTAGCGCAACGTTTGTGTCTCTGGGGAAGGAACGCAAACAAAAAAAAGAAAAGACTAAAAAAAAGGATAAAGAATACAAAAAAAGAACGAAACAAGAAAAGCAGAAAAAGGAAGAAAAGGAGGTCTACGAAGAGCCGGTTAATTCGCCGCGTGAAATATCAACATTATTTATAATTTCGGATCAAACGGCGCGTCCGCCGTTCCCTTTCTCCGATTCGTCATAAAAATTGACTGACAAAAATAAAAGCGCCGCGATTGAGCGCGGCCCGGACACGCAACAACACGAGACCTTTTTGTCGAGCACAAAAAACACGACGCTTTAATTAAATTACATATATTATGAATCATTACCGGGCTAATATTTTTTTTTACGCGGCGCGGTCCCGCTCGCTCCGCCGAGCCCATTATTATTCGAAAACGGGCCCATAAAGCGCGCCCCGCTCGCTCCGAGAAAACATAATCCCCGACAGTCAGCCGAGCTAATCAACGCAAAATTCTTGTCAATTTCAATTTACGGCCCGGCCGACGTGTCGCCGTTATTGGCGCGCTCGCAATAATCCGCTGCGACCCATCTGCGTGTCGCCGCGGCGCGGCCTTATCCCGGGCCGGATTTCGGCCTGAGAAGAGAAACGCGTGGCTCGTTAATGGCGAACGCGAGACGGATACTTTGTCGTCATTAAAGCGTCTTTCGCAGATAAATACAAAGAACCACGGCGAGTCGAGCGAACGAGCGAGAAAGACAAGGCGGATCTCCGAAGGCTCGTAAATACGGGCCGCGGGATTTGAGGGACTAAAATGATTTATAGAAACTTAACTCGCCGGGCCCCTCGGTCCCGCCGTTGCGCGCCGCGTCGTCGTTTGGCCAACAATAAGATGGAAGAATGCGCGCCGGCCATCGGGTCCGTCCATCCACGCATCCACCTATGTGCCCGCCGAGCGGAGATCGCCGGCTTTATTTGTCGTCTTGTTTCTGTTCGTGCGTTCGATTTCGTCGGCGTGGCCGGCGCTCGAGCGGAATATTTAATTACAGCCTTCGGTAGTCGGGCCCGCAGAAAAATAAGCCGCGCCGCAACACACTGTGTTTACCCCGCGTTGCTAATTGCCCGGCCGGCCGCAGCCGGCTATTACAAGCGCGGGGCGCGCGTTCAACGGGAAATCGAGATTCCGCGCGGCAATTGACCGGCGTCGAGGGGCACATCGGAAACGCGCCCGACATTCGGTTCCGAGGTTCGGCGCGAAACCGATCTCGTAGCTCGTTTTGCAAATGACGGATACTGAAAATATAGAGCAATGGCGGTTGGTTTTGCGCGGCTATCGTCGCGAATTGAAGCGGCGCGCGGTGTAGAAAATTTCGGTGCATAAATATCGCGTGACCGTCGCGGCATGTAAAATGCGCTTGGACGGAATAAAATATTTATTTGTACTTGTGTGTATATATAGATATATATGTACATGCGTGACGTCGAAATAATAAAAATGAGCGGCCGCAAAAATCAAGCCCGGTTGTTTTGGAAAAAATAAATCCGCGCTCCATGTGACGCGCTCTCGCAACGCCGGTGTTTTTATTTGCGAGTGAACAAAAATGCGTTTTACAATTAACGAAATTGATATCGGAACTCCTATTTATTGCGTGCTTTTGATATATGTCCCGTTCGTAAATATAGAAATCGCCTCGCTGGAGTCAGTCTGGACCCAGTCAGAGCGCGTACGTGCGAGTGTCCGAACGCGCCAATGTATGCGTGCGTGTATCGTTAAACATATAGCGACCAGTTCGGATTTCCGGACGCGGCCAGTCGTGCGACCTTGTGCTCCGTCCAATCAGAATCAACCGCCGGACAAAACGATTCCACTTTTTCGCAGTCAGGCGAAATTTCCGCGCGGCCAAATTTCACCGCCGCGAACGCCAATTTTTGCCGTCGACGGTTTCACGCGCGTTGCGCGACCGACGTGACATTTTTTAGCTTCGCCGAAGCATCCGCCGCGTAATCGATCCGTGAAATTTCGGATTCCTTTCGATTGAAAATTCGCGCGTTATTTTGATGCGTCAAACAGCGGTGCGCTTCACGAGTCAAAAAGTCCGGACGCGGAAAGCGATTGCGAGCGTGTTGAAATAGCCTTGGAAGTTTAATTTCAAATTATTTTCCGATGGACTCGAATTTTGGACTTTCGATAAAATTAGAGTTCATATAAGTGTCTTAATTGAAACCATCAAATTCTTACTTCAAGATATGGGTATCTTAAATTAAAATCACATTCGTTATATTAATTTATATTTGGATTATTGTCACCTAAATTGAAAAGGAATTCCGTTATTGAATAAAAATCACCATTTTGTTCCAATTAAATTATGCCAATTTCAATAATCGCCGATTGCCGTCTTAATAAAAGACACACGTTTCACGTTTATCTCCCCAACGTAGTCACGTGAAAAATGAAATTACAGTACACTCCATCCACAGCGTGACTAATAATTACGACCAAAATCACGTTTATCCAAACCAATTGCGTTCGCCCCGCGATCAATAGCGACCGCTGACAATCTGACGATACGTAATAGCTAATAATAATCGAAAAGCACGAACCCCTTCATAGTCATTACCAAATTTCCGACACCTCGACCCGGTTTAAAAACCATACGGCACAATGACCCCCGAACCATATACGGCGCGACCGGTTGAACCGCGGCGCCCAAAATCGGCACTCGGCGCACCTCGATTGCGTCCGATTTTCGCGCATCGTAGCGCGCGGGGTGAAGAGGGCTGAAAACCGTCGGGAACTCGAGGTCGGGGGTCGGCAGGTCGGACCCATTTTGTTTCTCTGGCGGCGTGTGGCAGCGCGATAGCAGCGGCACTCTGTCAGAGCGTGACGTTATCGCGACACCCCTACCTTGCCAAGGGGTTTCGCGTCGTACCCTAACCATCTTCCGAACGTGTCGGGTGTGGGCGAGCGCGCAACTCGGATCAAGCCAGAGCCGCTAGCTGCGTCCTCGTCGGACGAACGCGGCCCCGGCTCGCGCCCTCTCGCTTGCGACTTTCCCTTTCTCCGTCCGTCGCACGCTCAAATTGCGGCGCTCCTTATCTCGCGCGTTCGCCGTCTCACTCGCGCCCGCGCTAGCCTCGCAGCCGTGTCGGTGCGACTACTCCACGGTAGGACGCCGATAAGATTGTAACAAACCGAAGGAGTTAGAATTTCTCCGTGAAACGTACGCGCCAGGAAACGTTTGCATTTAAAACGACGCCCGTTCCTTTTTCTTTTCTTTTCTATTTTTTTTCCGCCGAGCGCTCGGCGCTTTTAAACGGCGACCCTTTTTGCTCGCGTTTTGCGGCCGCCACCCGAACGACGTCGATGCTTCACTTTGCGCGATAAAGAGACTGGACAAGAACTGACGTCAGTCGAGCAGAAGGCCGTATATAACGCGATAAGGGTCTTGTCGAGGCATTGTACGCACGGACGCGAGCAGTTCGAAGCCACGAAAGAGCGGCGCGCCCGACGCCCCGGCGGATCGGTTTGCGCGATCGACCGATCCGCGCGGGCCGATCGTCGTTATATAACGCGGACCGATTTTTGGCGCGGACCAATCTCCGGTTACCGATTTGCGGCTCAGGCGTTTCGTCGGGTGGATTATGACGCGCGCGGTCGGATCGGGTGTCAATCCGCGGGCGACGAGCGATTGAGCGGACTAGAAATCGACACCTCGGTTTTGGCGAACGAGTCCGTCGCCGAATGACGAACCCCTCGGCCGGAATGTCCGCGCGTCTAATCCGTCCGGTGTATCGTCGTTATTGTACGCAAATAGCGCGGGCCCACGGGACGGACAAGTTGCGAAGGCGATTCTCCAAATTGGACAAAGAATGAAAAAGAAGTTGCCATCGAGAGCCACTCGTTTGCGTGTACGACAGATATCTCGATTTTTATCTGATACTCTCGGGACCGGTAACGAGAAGACTCGTAACTCCGTCAACGTTCCATAGGCATCGTTCGTAAATATATTGTGGGATCATCAAGAAATAAGATAGGATCGGTAGAAAGAGAAAAGAAATAAAATGAAAAGAGAAGGAAAAAAGTAAAAAGCAGCGAAAAGAAAAGAAAAAAAAATAAATTAACGAAATACGCACAAACGACGCTCGCGTGTAAGAATAAAACGAGCGTCGTGAATTATGCGGCGCGGGATTCGAGAAAAATGTATTACCAATGGCGCGTACTGAAGCGAAACGGCGCGATGTTTTGCATTCGGAAAGTGAAAAGAAGTTGCAATGAGCATCGGGCGGCACCGGGCGGACGGCGGAATAAAATTTTCTGTTCCGAGAAGTGACCGGTCCCGGACCGCGACGGTTGTTATATGGTTTCGGTTTGAAAACGAAATAATTAATCAACCCGGGACCGGTCACCGTCGTTGCATCTGCCATCTCACTTATTTACTTTCCATCTCCTGGCCCTAGGGTATCTATTACATTATACATCACCATGGATACTCGAAATTTAATTTATTCACCGGCGACCGGATCCCCTTGCCGCCCCGCCTCGCCCGCGCCCGAGAGTCAATCCGTTCGCCAAACACACGGCGACGGTTACGGCTCCTTAAAATGCCGTCGCAATTAAATTTTACCCGCGTCGCTGCAATTGCGATCGACGACCAAACTCGTCCGGCGTCGATTCCGCGCGTCGATATCGTCGGCCGACGCGACGAAATTCGCGTAAACGCAAATCGACGGGCCACATTCACCCCGATTAACTAATATACTCTTAATCGATTCCGAAATCCGACGACTGGTTAATCGCGACAATTATCGCGCGATTCGTAGCCACGGCTCGTTAGCCCGACGCGATTTCGGCCGAAAGATATACTTCATAAAGCGAAATGACATTAAGAAGCAATGAATTCCTTCAATGACGGTATAATGTGTTAATCCGACGCCATCGCGGTTCGTGAGAAACGCTCCCTCGCGATTTTAAAGCGCTTAAAGCAAGGACCGCCCAGTGGTTTCTATTTTTACGAGAATGTTGCGGAGGATGAAAAGGGGGACAAAAAGTGTTTGGAATCACTTTAAAAACACCGTGATGCATTATGCATAACTTTTAATGAATCAGTTCTGAATAAGTGAACGAGAAGGATACCGGGGGACCCACGATTCGTAGATATTAATAATGTTTTTTCCCCGCCAACGCCAAACACAAAGGCTCGATCGGGAATCAATTTTTTTGCCGGCCAACGGAACGGCCGCGTAGGTATGCGCGTACACAAGATTAACCGAATTTACTGGCGCGATAATACTTCTGCGCCACGGCCGATTCCATTTTATTGCCGCAATCTTGTATTTAATCGAGTCGAAGTAAATGCATCAAAAACACGCGGACTGCGAATGGCGCGGGGTCAGATGCAGATATCCGCGTTTTCGTCGCGACGTATATATATATATATCTATATATTTATACATTCACAGGCACATACACACATACCTATGCCGTTTATTTTTCCGCGGACCCGATTTCCGGACCGCCTTTGTCGCCCGTGCGTTGTCGGCCCGGCGGAGACACGGAAGCGCGAAAATCGCGCGAATTAAAATCTTACGGCAAAATATTGCGCGCAGCTGGCAAAGGTAATAGAGCCGCGCGACTGTCGGTACGCGAGGTATATTGTCAAATCGCCCCCTCGCCGTCGAATGTGCCCGGCTCCGCAGAGGGTCTCACTCGGGTTCTCACCCTTCCACCCTCCCTCTCGCCTCCCCTTCTCCCCCCCCATCGGAGAAACGAGCAACGAGCAATTTCATTACTGCTTAACGCCTGTCATAAATCTTCACGGGTGCCCCCCCTCCTTTTTCTGACTCCCTCCCCGCCCGCAGACCTCTCTCGTGCGTCATCTCCCTCGCTCGTAGCCCTCTCTGTCCGTCTCTCTCTTTCTCTCTCGCAGCCCCCCGTCCAACCACCCGTTCTCAAATACTTCTTGCGCTTTGCTCTCATCTCCTCATCCCGATCCGCAACTCGTCTCGCTCCCGCGTAACTGTGATACAACCACGGCACAAAGTCACCCTTATTCCGCAGTTGTATATCCCGCTTGTCTCATTGTTTTTTCACTTTGCATTGATTACGCGCCTCGTTCCGCGACGAAAGGGAGAATTCCGCTTTCGGCGCGTCGGGGCTTTGTTTGCCGCGTGCGCGCGCGCGCGGTTATTCAATTTTTGACATTCGTCGTCTTTTTGCGCGACCGCGGCGGATTTTCGGAAAAAGTGACTCGCGCGTCAATTAGTGCCGCGCGCGGTTTCAAGGATGATGGAACACGCAGGCACGCCGATGACGTGGCCGGCAAAAAGCGCGCGCCCGAGCCCGGACGGCGCGTTAGAGGAATTGTGTCAAAGCGTCTGTGCCTTATTTGGTCCGCGTCGTACGCGCAACGACGCGCGTAGTAAACACGTACTATCGGCAAAAAATACGTACTCATTACCCGCGTATTTGTCCGTATGAGATATACAGAACCGTGAATCGCTATGCGAGGTGTATATAAACGCACACGCACACACACATTTATATATATATATATAAATATACAGATATAGACATATGCATCGATAAATATTCATCGCGAAGGTGCTCGCGCGCGCGCATAACCGTTTGTTCGTGTGTGTGCGATCGCGCGCATACACGAACGAATGCTCGTCAGGAGCCCGACAATCCGAGATCGATGAATTTGATGAACTCATCTCCGTGAACTTAAGTCAGTCTGCCATGCGAATAGTGGTCTTTCGAGAATAACTAATTCGCATTTAATATATTCCATAAAAAGCGACAGTTGCCAAGGGACTTCCTAATGAATGAGACGAGTTTACATAATTAATGCATATCTCTCCGTTCAAAATACCAGACAGCCAATCCAGACTCTGACCACGACTAAACAAAACTGTTATCGTCGTATCTCATTAAATTTTTAGCGTCGACTCGCGGTATCGGTTGTCGCGGCGCTCAACCTCTCACGGCCGTGTTTTGCGCCGCGACAAAATCGATGCCCGCCGCGGACCCGGCGCAAAGCCGGCAACCGCCAAATGAAGCTATTTCGGAAAATATCGCGCGACTTGATCTGCACTTGGAGCGTCGTTTTTGCTACAGTCCGTTGCAGATAGAGACTAAAGAGGGCGGGATTCCTTATATAAAGATGGTCCTGCGTGATATAAGATCCAGTAGATCCCGTAGGAAATCCCGGGAACGGATCTATCTTACCCCGAGGGATAACAACGGGGAAGTGGGCCGGGGTTCACCTGTCAGGCTGAATTAAAGGATGGTCGGGTCGCTTCGGAGAAAAAGAAACTGAGTCAGAATAGACGATGAAGAGAGGTATATATATATATATGTATATATATATACGTGCGGATGTTTTATTATGTTCTGGGATCAAAATCTCAAATAATAAGCATAAATAACGATCCGAGCGAAACGCGGAGGAAGACGCGCCGGCTCGAAGCAATTTGACGCGCGGTGCCGATTTCCGACGATCGGCGGTGCCGATCAATTAACGCGCCGCGTAATACATAATTAACGACGTTCCATTAATTAGACGATGAGAATTGAGAGGCGCCCCGCGGTCGCCTGACGATCGGCGAGGCCCGGCGGAACGTGCGCAATTCGTTTCCAGGTTACCGCGCGGCGACGACGTTGCCGTAAGAATTTAATAGCGCCGTTATGCCCGCGACGACTGCGTAAATATTGCGCGTCGCGCATTCGAAGCGGAATGACGAATCGCGTAATGGTTCTCGTTTTCGTGACTCCGTTTAACCTCGAGCCGCGCGCGGCTGCATTTTTAATTACGCCCCTGGAATTTCGCGATGCGTCCCGCGATAAGGATTAATAATGCCGGTTATTAATGGCGAACGTTAAGCCGAGCCGAAAGACTTATTAGCCGCGTCGCGAGCCTCATGCGCCGTTTTATTCCGTTGCCGGTTCAAAACAAATAACTTAATTAATTTCGTTCGCGTCTCGGCCGTGCCGATCCCAACCGCTCGATTCCGTCCAATTTCGACAGCCATCCGTATTCTCTGTCTTCGTCTCCCATTGGCTGCCGTTTGCTTTGTTTCGGCGCGGCAAATCGTAACGTCGATTTTGATGGCGATTCGATGACGCAGAGACGACGATTTCGATTTCAGTAGAAAGTTCTAACTAAGGATTGCGTGATGAACGTCGCTCAATGATGACGTTTTTGATGCGTTTATGATGTATATATATATATATATAGGTTATGGTCGTTTCGAGGACGGTTATGAAACTGCTCGAGTAATGTGAATAATGCAATCCCCGGTTATGTTTGAAACACGGAACGAGACGTTATGCGCTCGGAGTAGTAACAAAAATAATGTTACGTGGACGGACTGACGGATGTATGAACTATTGATGACACTTGGATGACCACCATTTGCCCTGCCACGTGTATACACTTGCGACGTCGCCGATCGTACACACGTGACATAGATATCTTTAGCCCATATAAAACGTGCACTTTTCTTAATACCGCAGCATCGATATTTTATCATCGGAAACTGTCAAAACATCCGTCGAGGAAAAAGTTTCGAGGAAATTTCACATCGTATATATAATTGATTTTCAAAATTTTATTCGTAAGAAGATATTTCAATGGGAAAATAAAGAATGCCTGTAATTAATGTTAGCAAGTGGAAGAAATGAAATGAAATGAAAATTTACATTTTTATTGATATTGGAAATGAAAATACCAAAATGGTGGATGAACAAAGAATGAAACATAACCTTTTTATGCCCCTTTTATCAGATTTATTATCACATGGTCTTATCATTATCATTATACTCGCAAAGCATTTCTTTATTCCTCCAATAACACTTTTCTTAAACGTATTTTTACAAACGTAATGTTTTTCGTCCTTTTAATCTACCGAAAACCTACCCTGCAACGTGATTACATAAATGCGCCAAATTCACGCTAATGCACAAAATGAAGTCCAGTGTACAGAACGAAATCCGGTCCCGTTCTTTTATTTTCTCCTCAGCCCACCCCACACACCATCACCACTCACACCCTT